>JAACYQ010025568.1:0-18546 GCA_011075105.1 Heteronetta atricapilla
TGATTTATGTGAGAACCGCAGCGCTCCGGGGACGGCCGGGGCGTGCGGGGCCGCGGCGGGCCGGGAGCGGCGGGACCCCGCCGGTGCCGTCCGCCGGGCGCTGCCCCGGGGTCCGCGACCTCCCCGCGGCGCGTCGCCGGCCCCGCCGTGCGGGGGCGTCCCCGGAGCGCTGCGGTTCTCACATAAATCAGGGCCGAGCCCCTGGGAAAGGGCCATCCTTCACCGGGCGCTGCTGACAGAGAACGAGAAACAGACGGGCCCTGAGATAAACCACGGCGCGGAGCGTTTACACAAGGGCAGGCTCTGTGTAAATAGAGCCGGGCGCGGGGGGCAGCTCCCGGCGGCGCGGACCCACACCGGCCCCCGGCCCGCGGGGCTCGGGGCTGCCGGGGGCGGCGGGCAGGTGGGCGCAGCCGCCGGGGGTCCCCTCCGGCAGCCGTCGGGGGTCCCCGCCCGCTCCCCGCCGGAGCCGGGGCCGGATTACCGTGTTTGTTTGTTTACGGCCATTAGCGCGGGGCCGGCTCCAGCACTCGGCACCCGCGAGACTAATGGAGCAATTAGCGGCCCCGCGGCTGATAGCATCGCCCCGAGCGAGGCCCCCGGGCCGGGCAGCGTGCTACCGGGCCGCCTGCGCCCGGGCCCCGGCGGCGGGGGGGCTGTGCGGGGTGGCTCCGCCCGCCGGCCGCGATGTGCAGGGCTGCTGCCCCCCCGCTCCGGGCCGGGGGGGGCTCTTGGCTCCCCCGCAGCATCCGCACGACGAGCTCCATCCATTACAATAATCCCCTGTCTAAACAGAGCGCAGGAGCGGCCGGGACAACAAGGCCCCGCTGTAAACAGAGCTCAGGGGACGCCGCTAATGATATAAATAAAATAACCATTAATAGCCCGGTGACCCCGGCCCAGCCGGTTTGGGAAAGCCCCGAGCCGCATCCCGGGGCTGACACCCGCCGGCAGGTACCGGGGCTGCGCCCTCCCCTGGGTCCCGCATCGGGACCCCGCCGCTCGCGCCGGCCGTGCCCCCCGGCGCCCCCCGGCCCGGTACGGACGGGCCCGGGCAGGGCCGAGCAGGGCGCGGCCGTGCGGGGCCGCTGAGCTCCGGCCAGAGCCGTTTCCTCGCCTTGCCCCGCCGGGAACCGGCCGCTCTCAGCCCGCCGAAACGGGCCCAATCCGGCCTCACCGAGAGAAAAACGGGGGTAACCGGGGGTGCTCCCTCGCGTGTCGCGTTCCGGCTGGGATCTGCCCTGTCCACCCGCGACATCTGCGTCCCCCGAGCACCCGCCGGGGCCGGCAGCGGCAGAAGGGAGCGGGCCCCGGCCGGGTCGTCCCGGCGGCGGCAGGGAAGCGGGTCCCGGCGGGGGAACCGCTCCCGCCGCCTCCGAGCCGCCCCGGGGAGCCAGTCCCGCCCTGCCCGGGCTCCCCGTGCCCGCGGGCCGCACCTGGCGCTCGGCCCGTCCGGGGTGCAGCTGCGGGCGGCAGTGCGCTGGCGCCAGGCGAGCCCACGGGGCCAAGGAGCGTGGGCAGAGCCGCCCGGGCCCGGTACCGACATGGAAAGTAAGGAGCTGGAAAGCGCCCCTAATTCCACGGCCACCCAGGGCCCAAAAGGCCGAGCACCGCTGCCTTGTCTCGCTCCGGTCCTTGTTTTGCCCCTGGCCCTATCCCTGCCCCTGCCCCGGGCTCCCGGGAGCGCGGCCCCGTGCAAAGCACGGCCGTTCGTCGCGCCTCGGCGAGAGCCGCCGGCCGGGAGCGGGGCCCTGCGGCGGGCGGGAGCGGGCCGAGGCCCTTGGCGGCCGTGAGAGCCACACGGCGCTCCTCGGTACCGGGGCCGCGGCCCGATACAGCCGGGGCACCGTGCGCGGTGTTGGGCCCAGAGGAGGCCCGGCTCCGGCGAGCGCGTTTCCCGGTCCCCCGGCCGAACCGGGAGCGAGCGGGGAGCGGCGAGGAAGGAGAGATTTACTGCGTGGGGTTGGCTTCGGGGAACGTTCCGGTGCGCCCGGGCTGACTCCGGCTCCTCCGGGAGAACGGGAACCGGACCCGCCACGAGACCGTGAGCACCGGAGCTGCGGCGTCTGCGCGGGATCTGCACCCTCAGCCCGGGGCTGCGCCGCCGGTAAATGCGTTTCGCCGTTGCGGTGGGACACAGGGAAACGAGGGGACCGACAGGGCTGGTAAATGGCGGAGCCGCCGTCCGGTAACGACCCGAGAGCGGCGCCCAGACAGGCCGCGAGCAGCCCCTGTCCCGGGACACTCACCTGCCCACCGTGCGCGCCCGGCTCCCCGCCGCCTCGCCTCGGCGCCGATCCGAGCCCTGCGGGGCGGCAGGATTTTAATCACAACGGAATTTCCCACCCAGGACCCCCCACCCGACACTTGGCGCGCCCGGTGCCCCCGCCGCGGCGGCCCTGAGCCCTTCGAGCTCCCGGGGCCCCCGGGGGGCCGTCGCGGGGCTCCGGCACCCCCCTCCCGGCCGCTCCGTTGTGCTCGGCGGGGAGAAGGCGCAGCTCCGGGCCCGGGGGGGACTCGCGGTGCGGAGGGGCTCGGCAGGCAGCGCCCTGCTCGCCTGGTGCATTACCCGCCGACACGGCGGCGTGGCGGCTCCGCGGAGCCGCTGCCCGCCCGTTACCGGCGGGAGAAACGAAACGAAACGAAAGAAAACGAAAGAAAACGCCGAATGGCCCGGATTAGCGCTCGCTGCCCCTGCCCTGCTCTTCCGCGGCTCCGAGCAGCCCGCCCGATGCATCCCGGCCCGGTTCTCCAGTGCCCGGTGCCGGCGGGGCTCCGGGGCCCGATCCGGCCGCGGCGGAGCAGGGAGCAGAGCGCGTTCCCGGGGCGGGCGCGGTGCGTGCCGGCTGTGGCCGGCGGTGATTTGCCTCTCACGGAGGACCTGCGGGATAACCGGGGAGGGCCGGGGGACACGGAGAGGGTCGGGCTACATGTACGTCGCATGGCTGCTGTCCGCCCGGGACGCGGCGGGCACCTCCCGGCAGCGGGGCACTTTGGAACCGGGCGGCCTGCTGTGCCCGCGCTGTCGGAGGGGCCGGGCCCCGGTTGTGCCACACGTGTTCGCCCCTCCCGGGGCCGGGCCGAGCCGTGCGCGGGCAGGGGCCAGCGGGGCGCGCCGGGGCGGGGGTCCCTACCTACCTACACGTGCTTAGCACTGGGAGGCGCGGCGGCGGCCGCGGCTCTCTCCGGGGTCCTCGACCCCGGCGCACGATGCCCGAGCCCGCGGCTGTGCCACGGCGGGCGGGTGCCGGGCCGGCGGGGCGCTCTCCGGGGAAGCGGCCTCCCCGAGCGCAGCCTTAATACATTGCTATTTCTGGCCGGGCGGCCGGAGCCGGGCAGGGGGCCGGCTCTGCCTCCCCCTCCCTCCAATGGCGAGGCCGCCCCCGGCCCCCGGCCCCTCCTCGCCGTGACGTGCCGGCCCGGGGCAGAGGAGGCTCCCGAGCCCTTGGCTGTCCCTGCAGAAGCTGTAACAAAACGCAGACCCCCAGCGCCGGGCTAATGGAGGCAACTTAGACAGGAGCAGGCGCGGCCCCTCGTCTCTCGGCGCTGCCTGCTCCCCCCGCACCGGGCGCGGCGCTCCCCGCCGAGCCGCAGCCCGAGCGCCGCCGGGCCCGCGGGACTCCCCGGCCGCTTGCTTCGCTGCCCCGATGATGTTACCGAGCCCCGTCACCTCCACCCCTTTCTCTGTCAAAGACATCCTCAACCTGGAGCAGCAGCAGCAGGACCCGCACTATGGGGCCCAGCTCCCGCACCACCTGGAGCACCACTTCCACCCCGCCGCCTGCCTGCTGGCGGCCGCCGACGGCGCCCGCTTCTCCGACGGCGAGGAGGAAGAGGAGGAGGACAAGCTGTCCTACCTGACAGCGCCCGGCGGCCAGGCGGACGCGCGGATCTCCACCGACAGCTACGTGCACGCCGTGCTGCGCGGCTCCTGCGAGGCCCCCGGCCCGGGAGAGGAGCTGGACCCCGCGGCCCGCGACCCGAGTGAGTATCGGCCCCGCCGCGCTCCCGTTCCTCGCGGTCCCGACGGGGCCGCTCCCGTTCCCCGCGGTCCGCTCCGGGTCGGTCGGCACGGAGCCCCGGTCCCGCCGCGTCCCCCGAGCACCTCGAGCAGGGGCTGTGGTAATTCGCAGCCTCCGCGGACCCGGGAAGCGCCTCCACCGGGCCCCGCCGCGATCAGGCCCCCGCTCCCAAATTTCACGAGCGGAGAGGGAGGGAGGAACGGGCCGGTTTAGGCCCAACCGGCGCCCGGTGCGGCGGAGCCCTCCTGGAGAGAGGCGGCGGGCGAGCAGGTGCCCGGCTCCGAGCGCGGCGCGGCCCCGGGGCTCGGCCCGCCGGTGCCGCCGCGGTGCTTCCGCAGCTGGCCCGGAGGCGCAGAGACGAACACGGCCCCGCCACCCGAACCGGCGGCTCGCGAGCACGGTGCCGGTACCCGGCCCGGCGCTGCCTCCCGGCCCGAAGCCGCGGTTCCCCGACGGGCGCGCAGCGGCGCGGCGCGGGGCACGGGGCGGCGGTGTGCGGCGCGGGGCTCCTGCCGCCCGGTGCGGCCCGTCGGGAGCGGCGGCGGCCGGCTTGGGCGAGGCGCAGCCGTGACCTGTGCTCCCCCGTGCAGAGAGCTGCTCCCTGAAGAAGCCGCTGGACGCGGCGGAGAAGCCGGACGAGGCGGAGAGGCCGAAGCAGCGGAGCCGGAGGAAGCCGCGCGTCCTCTTCTCGCAGGCGCAGGTCTTCGAGCTGGAGCGGCGCTTCAAGCAGCAGCGTTACCTGTCGGCGCCCGAGCGGGAGCACCTGGCCAGCAGCCTCAAGCTCACCTCCACGCAGGTGAAGATCTGGTTCCAGAACCGGCGCTACAAGTGCAAGCGGCAGCGGCAGGACAAGTCGCTGGAGCTGGGCGGTCCTGCGGCCCCGCCGCCGCCGCGCAGGGTGGCCGTGCCCGTGCTGGTCCGCGACGGCAAGCCGTGCCTCGGCGGCTCGCAGGGCTACAGCTCGGCGTACAACGGGCCCTACTCCTACAACGGCTTCCCCGCCTACGGCTACGGCAACGCCGCCTCCTACAACCCCGGCTACGGCTGCACCTACCCGGCGGGCACCGGCGGCGCCTCCATGCAGGCCGCTTGCAGCCCGGCGGCGGCCGCCGGCCCCTTCGTGAACGTGGGCGGCCTGGGGGGCTTCGGCGGCGGCGGCCAGCCCCTGCACCAGGCGGCGGCGGGGCCGTCCTGCAGCCAGGGCGCACTGCAGGGCATCCGGGCCTGGTAGCCCGCACGCACTCAGGGCCGGGAGCGGACAAGGCAGCACGGCCCGGCGGCCCCGCAGCGCCGTCGGGAGCCGCGCCGCAGCTCTGGACCGAAGGCGGCGGCGGCGGCGGAGGGGCGGCGCGGCGGGCCCCCGGTCGTCCCGGGGCCGCGGGGCGGGCCGGCGGCGGAGAGGAGCGGAGCGGAGCGGCGGGCCGGGGCTGCCCCAGCTCCCCGCGAAGCGCCGCCGCCCTGAGGTGCCGCCGCGACGGGCGGCCCGGAGCCGGTCGCGCCGCGCAAGCGGAGCAGCTTTGCTTGTAAAAAAGCCGACGGCGGGGCCCGGGGCTCCCGCGGCCCCTCTATCTACTCTGTATCGGTTACTGCCAGCGCCAGCTCGCGGAGTCAGTCAATAAACCAGGTGCAATATCCGCCGCCCGCTCCTCCTTCGCCCGGCGGCCGGGGCCCGGCGCGGCCGGTGCCCGGCGGCGGCGGGGCTCTCGCAGCGCCGTGCCCGCGGGGCAGGGCGGCCGGGCCGGGATTGTGAGCGTGCCAAGGCGCTGAATGGGGCCGAGCAGCTCAGAGCCGGCCCATTGTGGCCGCCGGGCCGGCGCTGAAAGGAGCCGCCGAGGAAGGTAGCGGGAATAGGCGCTTATTGGATTCGGGAACAAAAGGTGTGGCAGGGAGGCGAGGGACAAAGGGGCCCCGGCGCCGAGATTGACGGGCCGCTTTGCCCCCCACTGAGGCCCAGGCCCGGCGCTTTATGCGCGGGGGCTGCAGAAACGTGCTGGGTTTTGTTCCCCTTTCTCTGAGCGCAGGGGGAGAAGAGGGGGGTCCGCGGGCCGCTGATTAGGGCCGGCCGGGCCGGGCAGCCTGAATGCCGGGGCATTATTGCTACATGTTCAGCCGTTTCGCTCGGCTGCAGGGGGAGGGGGCGGCCGAGACCCGCAAGCCCGGCTGCGGGGCCGCTCCCGTCCCGTCCCGTCCCGTCCCGTGGCCGCGGGGAGCGCAGCCGCGGTCCCGGCCCGGGCGCGGCTCCGCCGCGGAGCCCTCGGGCGGTGCCGGCTCCGCCGTGCCGCTGCCGTGCGGGGCCCAGCGGCTGGGCGGCTGCGGAGCTCCGTGGGCTCGCCCCGGCGGTGCGGGGAGCTGCCCCGCAGCGTCCCGCAGGTCTCTCCAGCCGCGCCGCCGGTGCTGCGGGAGAGGTGTGCAGCCTCCCCGGCCGCAGCCCGGGGGCTCCCTGTGCCTCCCCTTGCCCAGCGATGCCCACCGCGTCCTGCCCTGCTCCCCACGCGTGTCCTGGGCTTTGCCGCACGCCACCGCACAGGTCACGGGCACGGGCGCTGCTAAAACCCGCGTTGATATATATATTTATTATTATAATTATTATTATTTTGCACCGTGCGAGTTAAGCGCGCACGGTTGGGAAACCACCGGATAAATTTGCAGCTGCAGCCCCGGGCTATGAGCAGGCTCCGGCCCCAGCCCTGGCTCGGCTCGGCTCGGCTCGGCAGCCCTGTCCCGCGGCCACCCCGCGGCCGGGAGGCTTCGCGGGGCCGGCGCTGGGAGAGGATGCGGCACGCCCAGGCGATTGTTTGCTGGATGGCAGCAAGGTGTCGCGGGAGAGGAAGCCCAGGCCCCGCTCTTGGCTTTCGGAGATGAGCGGTTAAGGCCCCGCGGTCTCGTGGGTAGAAACAGGATAGCCAAGAACAAAGATAGGCAATGTCCTCCCTCCGCGGCAGCGGCAAGCCGAGATTTGTCTCTGCCGTAGGAAAGAGCTGCATTTTCCTCCATGTTCTGCCAGACTGCTGTTTGCAAAAAACAGGGCACCCCGTGCGAGTTCACGCCTCGGTGAACAAGCTGGAGGAATGGAAACCACAGAACGACCTCCTCCAAAACTGGGGCGTGCGAGAAGAGCTCCCTGCTTAGCACAGCCCCTCCAAGTAAGTGGTCAGAAACCCATGGCACCCCCAGCAGCACCCAGAGGCTCTGGCTGAGATGCAGGCGCCTACAGCCACTCGAGCAGAGCAAAGGGGCGCACACACATACACACACACACATACACACACACACACACACGCACACACACACCGTGCTGCAAGAGGCAACGCCAGGCAGTACCGGCATGACGAAGCACCAACAGCCCCAAGCATTGCCGTAGGCATGAGTTCAGTCCTGTGGGCACCCCACTTATGCCCGGTAACACCCGTGCGTGCTCCCCAGCCCTGCTGTCCCCACCCGAGGCCAGACCAACACGCAGCTGCTGCTCTTCCAGGACCTAGGGGATGCCAAGAAGCCTGGCTGTGGGCTGCTGAGGCACAGTGGAGGGAGTTCCTGGATGTCCACCATAGCGAGCCCCGCTCCTGGACAGATCCCAGCTGTCCCACCAGCTCAGGCTGGGGTGGTGGGAGGGGGGCAGGGGCTCGGTGGGAGGGACCCAGACCCCTGAGCCGATGGGGAGGACAGAGCGGCCAGCGGTGCTGGGGAGCTGGGAGCAGGGCGGCGGAAGTGAAGCGCTCCAAAGAGGAGGAACAGCCGGTGGAGGCCGGTGGGAGGGAGATGGTGGGAGACCGCAGATTGGCCAAGTGGCCCAGGGAGGAGAGACACAATGGGGGGAAGTCACTGTGTGGCCACGCTGGAGGCAGCGCCCGCCCGTGACGCACCTCATCCCATGGCGCCCTGCGCCGAAGCGGGGCGCTGCCGGCTGCGCCTGAGGCGAGGGGTGCACAGCAGGACACCCTCCTGCGTGGTCCCACAGCATCAGCGGCAGGGCTGGAGGGATGTCAGGGAGGCAGAAAACCATGGTCAAGTGGCAGAGGTCGCTTGTTGTTCCATCCCAGTCAAACAGGGGGATTCACTGAAAGCGCTGGTTGATTCCGGGCAGGGCTGAGGCTGCCCAAAACAACGCGCTGGCTTAAGGCTAAGGAGGGGTTGGGCAAGGAGGCCAGGCTCTAACCACCAGACCTCAGGTCCACTCCTTGCATGGGCTCAAATTCCGATTTTCATCCAGGCTTCCTGGCCAAGGAGGAGCCCAAGTGCAGATCTTGCCTCCGTCCACTAGGCTCCAGCGACTGCCAGGAAGGGGCTGCTCAAACCCCAGGCGCAGCTGGTTTCCTACGGCCTCTGTCCTGCTCAGGATCACGCAGGAGCAGTGCAGCTCCCTCTGGAGCACCGCAGATGTGCTCCGGTTTCCTCTACTTCCCGACATCTTTTTCCACTTCTCCCTTCCAAGCCCTGCAGTCATCTCCCCCCTCGTGCACTTCACCCTTCCCGGCTCACTGTGTGCTTGCTGGCATCAGCAGGGAGCTCGCCTGGGCGCAGGGCGAGACGCACGGAGGCCCAGGCTGCCTGCAGACCCTGCTCCAACCAAGGCACAGCCACCATGGCCTCGGGGAAGGGACCTGGGGATCCCGCAGGAGCCCTCAGTGCTCCAAGGGAGTATGCTGGGAGCTCCCCCCTGCCTATGCAAGGAGGGGTTGCTGCTCCGATGCTGAGAAAGCCAGCCACGGATTGGGTAAATAAATTAAAATATCAGTGATTGTGCTGTGCAATAAAGCTTTCTCACACCACTTGCCGACCAGCACAAGCGCCAGGGACTGCCTGTCTTTCACCCCAAACCCTCCTCGAGCCTGCCCAGCGCACCACGAGATGGCCACATCTGACTTGGCAGGGGGGCTCTTGCATTTTTCAGCCTGGTCCCTGCACTGGCGAGAGCGGGTACAGAGCTGCTTCGGGGGGCTGAAGCAAACCACCCGAGTAGACCCGATCGCCGTGCGCCCCCCAGCCCCAACCCGTCCGGAGGCCACCCGTCCAAAAGCCACTGTCCAAAAGCCACCATCCGAAGGCCACCATCTGAAGGCCACCCGCACCCCTGCCCGGCCGGGGGCTGCGCAATAAAAGCAGCACAGGCTTTGCAGGGGTGCCGGGGCTGCGGGTGCCGGCCGGGACCCCCGGACACCCCTCTCTCCCAGCCGGGACACGGGTCACCGGCCTGTCCCCAAGCGAGATACGCCACCGCCACCTATCGGCAAGCGCACGGGGCCGGGCTGGGGGCAGGCACCGCGGTGTCCCAGTGTCCCCGCGGCTGGGTTTGGGTTGGTGCTGGGGGGCTCAGCATCTCCCCCGGCCCCAGCCGTGTCCTTGTGCCCGGCCGTTTGTTGGCTCCGCAAGAGCCGGGGAGCTTTAGCCCCTCTCCACCCAAAGCGGTGCCGCCCCCCCAGGCTGGCAGCCTCCCCAGAGCCCCCCGGCCCCGGCCCCGCACTGCCCTCAGCCCCCGGGCACCGCGCTGCCGCCGCGGGTCCTGCCCCAAGGCCGTGGAGGACACGGAGGACACAGAGGACACGGAGAAGGACACCGAGGACAGCGGGGACGGGCGCTGTGCGCAGCCTGCAGCCTCTCACAGCTCCGGGCTGCAGAGGGAGCTGTGCCCCTGCTGGAGCCGCGGCCAGGTTTTGGCCCAGCTCCCTGCTCCTGTCCCTTAGTATAGCCCCTGGCGGTGCTCCAGGCGACGGGCTGCCCGGCTCTGATGGGCACCCAAAGGTGCTGGGGGCAGAGAAGACAGCTTGGGTTTGCATTTCTCCTTGCATGCTATTGCCGTGCTCGATGTGCTCTGTGCCTTGCCCGAAGACAAGGTCAGCCCCTGTGCCATAAGCACCCCGGGAAACAAGGGCCTGGAATGGCCCCCAAACGTTCCCATCACACAAAGACACAGTGAGAGCAGACCCAGCCATGGGATGTCATGGGTGGCTCTCTCGATGGCCTCTTAAGTGCCCACAAAGCAGGTTTTCAGCCTTGGCTTTATCTTTCAGGCTGTAAGGCGAAGCTTGAGCTCCCCTCCTGCCTGCATCCCCGCGATGTACTGGGAGCCACGATGAGCCTGGGACCTGCACGGGCAGGGGCTGTCCCCCAGCTGCTCCCGCAGCAGCAAGGGTCAGCAGACGGCTTCCCAGAGCCCACCAGAGGCAACGTCTGCTCTGTGTCCAGGCAGCCCCAGCTCCTGAGTTTACCACTGCTGCAGGGCTGTGGGGTCATGAGAACTTGTATAACTTTATTGGGGTCTGACAGGGCCCTGAGGAATCCCAGAAGCAGTGCAGCTGGGGCTGGGAGAGGCGGCGAGGGCACCCCCTGCTCCCCACAGGCGCCAGACCCCCCTCCCACTGAGCAGGGCTGGTGGGCACATGGCAGAGGGGCTGGGGCAGGAAATTTTGGGGTAGTGCAGGATGCAGGCAGGGATGTGGTGCAGCGGGGCAGTGCCCACATCCCCCTCCTGTCTGCCACTGGGCCAGGCTGGCAAAGGGATGGCTTGGACTCAGCCCCCACGGCTGGATTAGCTCAGGAGCCCCCCAGGCTCAGGACAGCCACACTGAGGGATCTCTCCATTTTGCCGTGGGGAGAGGAGACTCCTGGCCCAAGCAGCTCATCCCCCAGCTCTGCCCTTAGCCTGCACTCGGGTATCCTGAGTTACCCCAGCGAGCGGCCGGGTCTCGCTGCAGCTCCAGATAGTCCTGGCAAGGCAAACGGGGGCTGCCCAAAATAGCCTGGGCTCGTGCCACGGCGGGGCTGCCGTGCCCCCCAAGTCCATCACCTGGGGCAGGGCTGGCAGCGCTGCCCCTCTGCCCTGCTCACGGGCTGTCATCTCACCCCCACCCAGCGCCAGCAGCAGGATGAGGCTCGAGGGACAACGGGACACGGGGCCGAAGGACAGTGTTGGACGTGGCTGGGGATCCTGCAGGGGGGTGAATCGGGTTGTCTGCAGAGCTCCGATGGGCTGAGCGCGGCTCTCTTGCTGGAAGGCCAAAAATAGCCTGGTTACTCAGAAGAGGCTGTAGGAGGGATTTCACATGAAGCACAGCCAAATGCCGAGGAGGCCACAGGACTAACCTCGTGTGGTAGGGCTTCAATGAGGCGTCTGCGGACCCGGGAAGGACAGCGGCCATGGCTGAGCCGGGGCACCCAACCCTCATCCAAGCCCCCTGGGGGAAGCAAAATCCCTTTGCTGCAGGCAGGGGACATGTTTGTGGGGATGCCACCACCACGAGCGGGGGCTGGAGGTGCTGGTATGGGGCTGGTTGGTCACAGCAGGAGCCTGCGCCCAGGGCTCATAGCACAGTGAGAAACCAAGAGCAGCAGCCTTCCCCAGGAGGTGTTTCTGGCACTACCCATAGCGGGAAAAACCCTACAGGTTAGAGGGGCTCAGAGGATCAACCAGACACCCTGGTGGCAAAAGTGGGACTTCAGTCCAACTGAGATGGACCCAAATGCACACAGTCACAGCAGGAGCAGGGGCTGACCAGAGGACCTAAGGAAGCCTTGTCAACACAATCAAAAGGTAAATCTGAAAGCTGCAGGCAGGAGGGATTTTCCTGGGCCCCTGAAGCTCCCCTTGATGAGCCCCATTGGGCTCAGCCTCGCAGAGACAACCCCCTGACAGCCACGGGCTGCACAAGGTTGCATGGGTGTCACCCAGCCTCTGAGCATCCTTGATGCCCAGTTTGGAGTTCCTGACACCGCACCCGCCCTGGAATTGAGTTGAAGCCATCTCGTGGTGAGGAGAACACAGCTCCATGCGCTGCAGCGCCAGCAGCAGGCCCACTCCTTACTGCCCTCCATGGCCTAAGGTCCTGGAGCAGCTCCTCGGGCCGGCTGCTGGCCCAGAGCAGAGATTCAGCTCCGAGGATGGAAGGAGATGGCAGCAGGACAGGGGATTTTTCCGCTCTTCCATGGCTTGGCCACAAGGGATATCTGGAAAGCCCCTGGCCGCTCCCAGGCGGCACTGCTGTCCCTGCAGTGCCACCACCCCGGGGCTGCTCTGCGGGCTCTGGCAGCGCCCTGCTGCTGCTGGGTGAGCTGGCAAAGCCCCAGCAGAGCAGGCAGGCCGTGGCCCGGAGGGAGGGAAGCCAGTATCTTCCCCGTGCCGTGCTGAGTTATCGCACCCCCGTTCCCGGGGGTCTTGCTCCCTCCCCCAGCCCGTCTGGGGGCAGTTATTCCTGGAAACATCCCTCCTTATCCCGGAGTCACCTTCAATCATGCCTTTGCCCACTGACATTTATAGGGCCTCTTCCAGCAGCCGACGGATTTAACAGCGTGATTTCTCTGCCCGGGCCCTGCCTGTGTTTGTGCCTTTCCCTCCGAGGCATCTGCAAGAGCCCTGGTACGAGGGCTGGCGGCGAAGCTGCGGCTCTGCTCGGCCCCATGTGCCTCCTGCTGCCTCGCCGCTGGCAGGGCCCAGCCCCGCGCTGCCCGCTAATCCTCCCTCAGTCTCTCCCAGCCATTTCTGCTGCTCGGATTCCTCCCTCTTGGGTGGAGGAGCCGCAGGGCTGCCAAATCTTGCAATACTCGGGTTATTTCTTAAAGCCCCAGCTGCTGAAATGGTGGGGGGACCGGAGGCTCACCGGCTTTCCGGTGCCTTTTGTTTCTTTAAGGAGCGTCTGATCCTCCTGCCCGTGCACAGCAAGCCGGGCACAGGAGCCCGCGGGGCACAAGGAGCCCGCGGCCCAGGCAGGGAGTGGCGGGCTGGCACGCAACCACGCAGGGCTGGCGCCAACCCCGCATCCCCTCCACACCCAGGGACACCCAGAGCTGCGAGGGCAGACCCTGTTCACCCAGCCCCGAGCCTCCCCAGCAGCAGCAAAGCCCCTTTCCCCTCGCCACAAGCAGGGTGTGAGAGGCAGAGCCCCCGGCAGCCCCGTGCGGGGCAGCCCTGAGCCCCCAGGGACGCTGGCAGACAGCACATACCGCGGCTGTGAGCGCATTTCCTCCAGGGAGTTATTCCAGGCATGGCCCGTCCGTGGGATGGACGCCCCTCCTGCAGGCACGCAGGGAGCATCCCGCTGGGGCCCGGCGTCCCCACGGCACCCCACAGCGGGATCCGTGCGCTAAGGAGGGCAGCAAGTAAGCAACGCGTTAGTGCTCAGCACACGGCCCCGCGGTGCTGGCTCGCTGGTCCAGAGCTGGGAGGGACTCCGGAAGAAATCAGTGTCAACACGGCTAAGAAAACAGTTAAAAAAAATAAACTGTTATATTATTAAATTAGAGAAAATATTGAGCAACTGTGTTTGTAGGGTTTTAAAATGCCCATCAGAACACAAACTGGTCTACCCCAAATCAGGAGGCAGGAGCCGTGCTGAGCCCCACATCCCCCATGTGAGGACAGTGCAGACACCACCCGAGGGCCCTCCAGTGTCACCCAGCACCGAAATGCCCAGTGCCCTGAGCCACGAAGCCTTCACAGCTTCGCCATGGGGTCCCACAACCCATGCCTGTGGCAGGGCCGCCAGCTGAAGGGACAGGACCACCCTCCTGGTGGTCCCTCCTGGACGAAACCCTGCAGCCAGCGGGGGATGCAGCATGGTTGCTGCCCTGCCCGGCTCTGCTCTGCCACCAGCCTGGCCCGTGGGGCTGGCACACAGCCCGAGGAGGGGAGAGACTGCAGGGGAGAGGCAGGACGATTCCCAGCTTTGTAGAGCATAACTCTTGGTCTCGCTGCTGTGAGGTGAAGCTGCTGTGATCTGCCCCATCCAGCTTCATGGTACCAGCGACGGCGCAGGGCTGCAGTAATGGGTACTTGGCTGTGTGGAGAGACTTAGCAGGGGGCTGGGCTGAGAGCACTGCTTTCTCAGACTTTCTTCCACCATTTAATGCCTTTTTCCATCAAACTGCTGAGAAAGACATGTCCTGTCCTTCACACAAGGGCCTCCACCAAGCAGGTGAGTGAATCAGCCCGCTGCTGCTCCCAGGTCCCCGGCAGACAGCATCCTACCCGCCACCCTAAAGACAGCCCCACGGAAGAGCCCAGCACTGGGCTGGCAGAAAGGTCTCGTGCCACCCAAGAGCAAGAAGGGAACACGACAATAGAGCAGAACTGTTTTTATTGGAGGTGTCAAGAGCAGGAACTGTAACAAACCTACGACTCCCCTCCTCAAGTGCCATCCTTCCCCACCCACCACCACCACCAGGGCAGTCAGCGTCATGTGTGCGTGCTACAAGACAACGGCAAGGCTTACACTTTGCTTCAGCCAAAAGCCAGACAAAGCCTCCAGCATCCCCGGCGGAGCCGCTGCCCCCTCCCTGGCGACTGAGCTGAGCTGCGGCCCTGCCAGCGGCAGGGCAGGACATTCATCTTCCCCTCCAAGCAGGGGTGAGCTTTGCAGTAGAGGAGGCTTTTGTTACGGGAAGGAGAGGAGCACAGCTCCACCGAAGTGCCAGGGGACGTGACCTGGGCTGCAGCTCCCAGCAGGACATCTCTGAGAGCCCGGGATAGAGCCAGCTGTGCAGCCGGAGCAGAGCTGCAGCAGCCCCGGGCAAGAAATGGCGTTGCTAAACCCCGAAGGGCTTTGCTGCCCCCTCTCTTCAACACAAACCAAACCGAAAGGGAGAGGGTCAGAAGACAAACCAGGAGGGGAGATGAAGCAGGTCTGGAGTCGGGTTCAGCTCTGGCTCACTTCCCAGCCCGACGTTCTTCCTGGCGCTTGGTGAGGATGTACTTGAAGAACTCATACACGGACCAGGCGATTGCCGTTGAGGGCATCTGATAAATGACTCTGGCCTGGACCCCTCTGAAGTAGGCAGTCACACCGCCCACTTGGTACACCGTCCTGAAGGCATTGGCCATGCCTGTGATGTGTCCGCTGATGTTGGAGCTCAAGGCCAGGGATTCCTGGGTGTTGAGCAGCGTTTTGCAAACGTCCAAAGGCGTGGTGGCGGCGGCAGCTACAGCCCCTGCGCAGGCCCCGGAGACCACGTGGGAGCCTGGGTTGTACTGTCTGTGGGGGTTGAGCTGCTCCTGCAAGAACTCGTAGGTCATGAAGTGAATGGCTTGGAAGGGGATGTTCATGGTGAGCTGGGTGGTGTAGCTGCGGTAGAAAGCTCCAGCCCCTTCGTTGCGCCACACAGTCCGTACACAGTCCGTCACGCGCTGGTAAGGCGAGTTGTACATCTGCATCCGCTGCTTGACCACTTGGGACGGACGGCGGCAGTGAGCGGCCAGCAGCAGCCGGGACCCAGGCACAGAGAGGAAGAGGAGAGACAAAGGGTAAGGGCGAAGGCAGGCTCCCCGAGGGCGCTCAGGACTTCAGCCACGCTGGCTGGGGAGCTAAGGGCAGACGGCTCCGACCAGCAGCGTCCTGGCAGGGCTGTACCGTGTACGTCTGCACAAGGCATCGCCGTCACGGCACCACCTGCAAACCCTGCAGCCTGCTCGAGGGAATGTCCTCGTACCCAGGTGTGAAGTTTGACATCCGATGTGTGCACCCCCCTCCACTCCACGTCACCCACTTCCCCCCACCTGCCCCTACAGGTCTACTGCGCAGACAGAACCCCCCTGCAGTTACTCTGTTACTTCCCAGACTTCTAGACCCGTATTATCCTGTCCCTCCTCAGCCACCCCCAGGCAGGAACCATCACCAGGCTGAGACACAGCCACCCCGCGGCAAGAACCGCACACCAAAATCCCCCCCCGCTAAGGAGCGGAGCCCAGAACACAGCCCACAGCTGCCCGGCCTCCCCTAGCTTAACACGGCCAGCAGGAGCTAAAAACGATGCGACTACAAACGCTACGGCCGGGGTAAGAAGAGTAGCTCCAGGGAAGGAATGACAACCAACCAGCCGAAGCAGCTGCCTGCTCCCAGGGGTCAGAGCCCAGCGGCGGGCAGGAGGAGGCCTTGCTGACGGCGGGGAATTCTGCAGGAGCGACAGCCCGGCGGGGGCTCGGCAGTCCCTGAGCCTGGGTCAGTCGGAGCTGGCAGCAGGGCCCCTCCCTGGCCAGGGCTGCGGGCTCAGCCCTGCTCAGCACCGTGCTTGCCACCGCAGCTGCTACCGTGGATCTTTACTCGCCCGCTGTCACAAGCCTCCCAGTGTTACGAGGAGTAAGTCTATTCATCGCTGATCTCTACTCGTTATTCCCCCCTCCGCTCCTCCCACCGCCTTCACAGACTTTAATTAATTAAAAATATCTCTCCTGTTTTCAAAGCAAGCTTAACAAAGTCAGCACCTTGCAGACGTTTCCTAAATTAAGATACCTCTTCTCCAGACTTCTTTAAGGTGCCTTTTGTCCCTCAGCTTTTTTGTTTTCATCCTCAACACATGCCTAGAACCACATCTCATCTTCCCAAGGAGCTTTTACCACGGTATTTCCTGGTTTCAATGGACTTGGAATGACTCAAAGAGTAAGGATTACGTCTCTCTTGCTTTCTCTGCTGCTCCAGGTAGCTGGCAGCAGCCAAAACCCCTGTGTCCCTCCCTGCTGAGGTTTGCTGTGCTCCCTGGAAGGAATCCCCTCCACATACCCAGCTCTCTAACTGGCAGCCACCGGGCTCCCTGCACGGAGCCTACACTGACCCCCAAAGGATCCCTGCGGTCGGGCAAGCAACAAGGACAGAGGGGATGGGAGCAGCCCGGGCAGATCCCGCCCCTGGACCCCCTGGCAGGGCAGGCTCATCGTTACCTTCTGCGGGGTTCATCGCTGCGTCGTGGAGCAACGTTGCTACACACCCGGCTGCACCTGCAAAACAAGAACTGCCACATGTGAGGGGAGGAGGTGGCGAGAGACCCCGGGGCTCCACCACGACCCCGAGTCCCCCGCCAAAGCAAAGGAGGAAGTCCCCCGCAGAGGAGGGCGAGATCCAAAGGCAGCCTCCATCTCCTGTCCGGAAGGCGGGCTGGTCCTCAGCAAATCCCACCCGAAAAGAGTTCGACAGAGAGAAGAAGAGGAGCACAGCAGTCTGTCAAGTCTCGTGGGCCGACTGGGACTCCCTCAGTCCCAGCCCTCACGGGCCACCAGCTCACGGGGGTCCCACAGGACGAGGGTCGCTGTGCCCCACGCCCAGCAACACGTGGAAGGAGGAACCAGACAGCACTTCACCGCACACCTGCCGAGGCGGGGACGTGCCCTACGCTTCCCTCATCCCCACGCTCTCCCAGGGCCGCAGCGTGGCGACAAAAGCAGCGGGCGCCACAGCACCACCAGCCCCGAACCCACTGGGCGGGCTGCTGCTGGACCGCGCTCGGCGCCACCGACCCACGGCAGCGGCTCCCATCCGCGGGCATCCGTCCTCGGGGGCCGGCGGCTGGCCACTGACCTGCGTTGAGCCACGGACACCTGGGAGCAGCTCGGGGCGGGCGCAGGAGCAGGAGGAGGCACGAGCAGCGCTTCGCCCCGCCCGGCACCGCTAGCTCGCGGCTGCAGAGAGCACAGGGCTTTAGCACATCCGTGGCCCCGCCACCCCCGCGGGGCCGCCTGCCCCCTCCCCGCCGCCCCGCTCCCCCTCCCGGCCGTCCCCAGCCCCCGCTCGCCCCGTGTGCCTGGCGGGGCCCCGGAGGAGGGCGGCGGGGCCCCGTCGGGACGAGTACCGTTGGCCACATGGCTATTGCCCCCCGCGTGGATCACGTCGCTCAGTGTCTTTTTTAACTTTTCGTAGCAGGCGAAGTAGAGGGCGTGGGCCGGGCCGGC
Organism: Heteronetta atricapilla; assembly: GCA_011075105.1. Lineage (NCBI taxonomy): Eukaryota > Metazoa > Chordata > Aves > Anseriformes > Anatidae > Heteronetta > Heteronetta atricapilla. The sequence continues at coordinate 17,668 of JAACYQ010025568.1, forward strand.
TCCGGTGGCGGTGATGTTCATGCCCCGCATGGGCCTCCAGACGCCTTCGGTCCGCACGATGCGCCACAGGGCCTCCAGCACGTTCCGGTAGCGGGCGGCGGGCTCCGGCCGCAGGCTCTGCATCCGCGTCTGAAAGGCAAGCCCCGGGCGGGCCGCCCGTCACCCCTGCGGCCTGGGGCCGGGGCACCGGGGTGCGTGTCCCCGGTACTGATCAGCCCCGGTAGGACACCCCCGGTCCCGATCAGCCCCCGGTACCGATCACCCCCTGGTGCAACACTCGGAGCGATTGTACCAATCGCTCCCCGGTACCAATAACCCCCGGTCCGACCCCTCTGGTACCGATCATCCCTGGGTCCAGCACTCCCGGTACCGATCCCCCCCCCCGAGTACCAATCACTCCCCAGAACAACACCCCTGGTACCGACCACTCCCCGGTCCGACCCCTCCCGGTACCGGTCACCCCCCGGTCCCACACCCCCGGGCCCGACCCCCCTGTACCGACCACCTCCCGGGTCCGACCCCCCGGTACCGCCCCCCTCCCCTCCTTCCTCATCCCCCTCTCCCCACCAGGCCCGGGCCCGGCGCCGTTCCCGGAGGCCGCCCCCCCCGCGGCCCCGCCGCCGTTGCCGGCACCTTGACGCAGTCCACGGGGTACATCACGCAGTGCTCCATGACGCCCGCCACGGCTCCCGCCAGCATGTGCGTGGACACGGCGGCGCCCTGCGGCAGCGCCTCGTAGTCGGGGGCAGGCGGCGAGCGCGGCTCGGGGGCACCGGGACCCGGCCCCGCCTCCACCTCCTCCGCCCCGCCACCGCCGCCCCGCCGCGCCCGCCCCGCGCTGCCGCCGCCGCCGCCGCCGCCCATGAGCAGCAGCAGGAC
>JAACYQ010025569.1:0-27719 GCA_011075105.1 Heteronetta atricapilla
GGACCGGGACCGGGACCGGGACCGGGACCGGGACCGGGACCGGGACCCTCTCCCTCCCGGGGCTCCTCCGGTGCCGCCCCTGATCTCGCCCTCTCTCCGCAGGCTCTCCGTGTCCTGCCCGCCGTGCCGCTCCCCGTGCCCGTGGTCCCGGCTGCGCCCGGTGGCGCTGGGGCTCGCCGCGGCCGCGGGGCTGCTGCTGCTGCTGGCCGCCGCCGCTCCCCGCCGCTGGGCTGCGCCGCCTCGGCGGGGCGAGAGGTGAGTGAGTGACCGGGCGGGGTGGCGGCACCGGGGGGGTGGTGACAGCGGGGGCGTTACCGGTCCCGGCGGCCGCAGGTACCTGTCGCGGCTGGAGGAGCTGGCGGCCACCGACACGGAGGACGCGGCGCTGAGCTACGGGGTGGTGGTGGACTGCGGCAGCAGCGGCTCCCGGGTCTTCGTCTACTTCTGGCCGCCGCACAACGGCAACCCGCACGACCTGCTGGACATCAGGCAGATGCGGGACCGCGGCAGCCGGCCCGTGGTCAAGAAGATCAAACCCGGTACGTGCAGCGCCGGCTGGCACCGGGCCGTCCCCGGAGGCTCGGGGCTCACGGCTCGCCCGTGCCCACGCAGGGATCTCGGTGGCGGCGGCGGCCCCGGAGCGAGCGACGCCCTACCTGCGGCCCCTGCTGCGCTTCGCCGCCGCCCACGTGCCGGCCCCGAAGCACAAGGAGACGCCGCTGTACGTGCTGTGCACGGCCGGCATGCGGCTGCTGCCCCAGAGGTGAGCGCGGCGGGGAACGGCCGTGGCCCGGGGGGGGTCACCGGGAACGAGCAGCGGGGGCACCGGGAACGAGCAGGAGGGCTCAAGGGTGTGTGTGGGGGGGAAGTTTGGCCCGGATGGGAGCGTTGCAGCCTTCTCGAGAGGAAACGCTTTGGTTTGGAGCCTCAAGCGAGCAGCTGTAGCTTCTGTAGTTTCCTTCTTCCGGAGGGTGCTGGGGCGCACGGCAGAGGAACTGCTCCGCTCCGTGCTGCTTCTGCGTGGAGCAGCTCCCCGGGCGTCGCTCAGCCCCTGATCCCCTGCTGTGCCCCGGCAGGCAGCAAGCCGCGATCCTGGAAGACTTGGTGAGAAACATTCCCCTGGAGTTCGACTTCCTCTTCTCCAAATCGCACGCAGAAGTGATCTCGGGGAAGCAGGAAGGTAGGAGCTGCTGCTACCTAAGAGCTGCTGCCGCCTCCGCTGCCTCGTCCTCGTGCCCTAGGCAGGAGTACGCAGAGCTGCTGGCATCAGACGCAGCCGGGCAGTGGGTGGGAGCACTTGTGTTCTGCCTGGGGGCAACCCCTTTCTGTCCTGCCCAGGTGTCTACGCTTGGATTGGCATCAACTTCGTCCTGGGACGCTTTGACCACGAGGACGGTGAGTGTGGGAGCAAGCAGCACCCGGCCCCTTGGCTGTCTGACCTCTGCCGTGCACACCAAGCCCCCTGAGCCTCGGGCACGGGGAGGAGGCACCAACCCTGCCTGCAGGAACAAGTCCCTGCATGTGGAGAGCATGAGGGGGACCTGCTCCGGGACAGCGGGGTGGCAGCAGAGAGGAGGACAGCCCCGCTGCCCCTCGCTGACGTGCCGCTGCGGGTTGCAGAGGAGGCGGCGGTGGTCAGGGTAGCGCTGGGGGACCAGGCGGAGTCCTTGGTGCGGAAGCGCACGGTTGGGATCCTGGACATGGGGGGCGCCTCCCTGCAGATCGCCTACGAGGTGCCCGGCTCCGGAGCCTTCTCCCCGCAGCAGGTGTGTACCCGGCCAGGGAACGGCGCCGGCAGCGAACCCCGGGCTGTCGCTGATCGCCGCCCTCTGCTTCCTCAGGAGGAGGCTGCCAAGAGCCTGCTGGCGGAGTTCAACCTGGGCTGCGACGTGCAGCACACCGGCCACGTGTACCGCGTCTACGTCAACACCTTCCTGGGCTTTGGGGGCAATTTCGCTCGGCAGCGCTACGAGGAGCTCGTGCTGAACCAGACGTACGCGCAGAACCGGTACTGCTGCCACGCCTGGCGGCGCCCCAGTGCGATACGAGGCAGCGGGGCCTTCCCGGCGCTCGCTCCCCCTTGCATTTGCCGCAGGAGCCACCTGCAGTGATAACGGCTCCCACGGCCACGCTGGCAGCAGCGGGGCGCCAGCAGCAGGTGCTTGGGCTTCACGTGGCGCCCGAGCGCTGCGCTCAGAGCCCAGCAGGTTTATCAGTGCCACCGCTCGCTGCCTCCAGCGCATTGTCCCATGGCGTCCCCGCCTCCAGCTCTCTCCTCACCTCTCATTCCTTGCTCCTTTCCCAGGCTGCACGGCCAGCAGATGGGGCTGAGCGCCGAGACCCCCTTCCTGGACCCCTGCCTGCCCGTGGGGCTGGAGGACACGGTGACGAGGGGCGACCGAACGCTGCACATACGCGGGCGAGGGGACTGGCAGGCCTGCGCCGAGCTGCTGCAGCCCCTCCTCGGGGGGCCCAACAGCAGCCAGGACTCCCTCACGGGGGCCTACAAAGCGCCCATTGACTTCAGCAACAGCGAGTTTTATGGCTTCTCCGAGTTCTTCTACTGCACCGAGGACGTGCTGCGCCTGGGGGGCTACTACAACGCCCCCACCTTCACTGCTGCCGCCCAGGTGATGGGACCCCCCTGCACAAGGGGAGGGGGAGGCACTGTTATGGTGCTGGGAGCGAGCAGGGGAGGTTCCTCAGCTCTGAACCCCGACTTCTCCTTCCCCAGGAGTACTGCAGCCAGAGGTGGGAGGTGCTGACCAAGCGCTTCCGCGGTGGCCTCTACTCATCGCATGCGGACGAGCATCGAGTCAAGTAAGGGGCCGTGGGTGTACCCCCAGGGGGGCCCACCAGTTTGGGGGGCCATGGTGGGCTCTGCTTTGAGTCCAGCCCTGCAGTCACATCTGGCTGACGCTCCCGTGCGCTGTCCGCAGGTACCAGTGCTTCAAGTCGGCCTGGATGTACCAAGTCCTCCACCAGGGCTTCCACTTCCCCCCAGACTACCCCAGCCTGCGCACGGCCCAGCTGGTGTATGACCGGGAGGTGCAGTGGACGCTGGGCGCCATCCTCTACAAGACGCGGTTTCTGCCACTCAGGTAATGCAGGAAGAAGAATGAGCTCCAGGGCTGTGCCCCAGAGCCCAGCTGCGAGGGGAGGGGTGGCAGCAGAAGGGCTCTCAGCAGTACTCTATACCCAACGCGGCTCCCACCTCATTCCACCTCCTCTCTGCAGGGATCTCCGGCAGGAGAGCATCCGGCAAGCGCACGCCTCCTGGCTGCGCCTCTCCTTTGTCTACAACCACTATCTCTTCTTTGCCTGCATCCTGGTTGTCGCGCTGGCCATAGTCCTCTACCTCCTGCGGCTGCGCCGCATCCACCGGCGGCAGCAGTGCGCCGCGCAGCTCGACGTGCTGTGGCTGGACAAGGTGGTGCTGCTGCCGCCGGGCCAGGCCGCCGGGCCGTGACACCGGGGGTGCCGCACCAGCAAAACCAGGACTGAACGGCAGCCTGGGCTCCCAGGGCTCGGGTGCTTCCTTGAGGACCATCTCAGCTCCGCACTCCGTCATCTCCACCTCAGAACCAGGCGCTGGGGGCGGAGGCAGCTACGGACAGTGGAGCCCTCCTCTCAGCCTCGCCCCTCAGTCCTCATCTTTGCATTCCTTGGCCTCTGGCCTTCACCTTGCTGCAGGGGGTAGAGAAAAGCCCTTTGCTGCCACAGCAGGGTCAAACTGCAGCCCCTGCCGGTCCCTCAGAGAAGCAGGACTTCCCTGAGGCAGCCCCGTCGGGGCTGTAGCCTGAAGGCCCAGGCTATCCCCCCGGTCAGTCACCAGTTCGCAGAGCAGCTTGGTGAGGAGGTGCTACAGCCCGCTGCCTAGGCTGGCCTTTCCCCAGGCTGCCATGAGCATCGGGGCTCAAGAAGTTCCCGCAGGAACCCCTGAGCCGTGAGTTCCCTGAGCTGCTCTGCTGGGGCTGACCCCACTGAGAGCCCTCCCTCCTGGGGCTGTGCTGTCTGTCAGCCACAGCCTCCCCTCTTGCAGAACAATCCTCCTGCAGTGTTAATCGGTACCCAGGCGCAGCGCTGAGGGCTCAGGGACTGCTTCCCAGGGCCCCACCAAAGCAGGCTGTGCTTCCTTTCATTCCTTCCCTCCTAAGCACGGGGCATCCTGCAGTTAATCGGGCGCTAAGCGCAAGGACCAGTGGTTGTTGCCCTGCGAACGCAGGCTGGGCCTGCCTCTGGGGCAGCCACCTCACTCCAGCCGTGCTGGGGGTGCAGGGGGCAGCTCAGGGCTGGGGCTGCCTCCTGCACCGCTCCGTGCACTGGCACAAGCCCTGTTCGCCGGGGGCTGGAGCCCTGACCAACCAAATCAAGTTCTTCACTTTTTACTTGAACTCACCCGCGACCATTCCCGTAGCAATAAAGAGAAGCCTTGAGCCATCCAGCAGTTGTCTTGTGCTCCAGCGAGATCCAGCCAGCAGCGACGGGGCGGGGCTGGCAGCGGGCCCCAGGGTCACATCACACTGCTGGGGCCTGCTGCAGGCACGGGGCAAGGGAGGTGCCTTGGCGCCAGCAGCTGCCCTGCACAGCTGAGCTCACTGAACAGCTGTGATCCCTCCAAATAACGCCGCCCACCTCCTTCCTCCCAGTTCAAGGCAGCCAAGCCTGCTCCCTCGAGCCTCTGGAAGCTGCTCTCTGCTTGGTACCTTACTTACAGCTCAGCCTTATGACTGAAGGCACCCAGCTGCTACAGCTCCTGCGTGGCCCTGCAGGACCCAAGCCCAGCTGCTCTCCAGCTGGGCAGGTCCCCAAGTCTCCCTCTGGCACGTGCCGCAGTTTATCTGTGACCCCAGCCCCAAAGGACAACCGTACGGGTGGCATCAAGGATAAGATTTGCCCTGCACACGTGCTGCCACCTTTTCCTCAACAGCTGAGGGTCCCAGCCTTGTTCTCACTGCAAGAGCAGGGTTAGAGGTGATGGGAGACGGGGGACAATCCGAATAAAGCCGAGACTTCCTCTGCCTCCAAGCAGCAAGTGCCTGCGTCCAGCATCACTTACTAAAAAAGGATTTATTTCCACAACACAAACTTGGCACAGACAAATAAATAAATACAGATAAGTTATCTGATAAATAGGGGCATGGGACAACTCTGTACGTTCTCAGAACATGGACATAGGTAGGAATGACGGCGGTACCTAGACACTACTGCAGCACCCCTGCTGCTGGGGCAGGAGATGACAGGGCCCCCCTCCAGCCCCAGGCTGCCAGGCAGAGCCCCCTGCCCAATACCCCAGCACCTCCTGCCGTGCACCCCTGCCACCCTGCATTCTCCTGCAGTGCCAGCCTTCCCTTCTCCTACCCTCAGCAGGGACCGCAGGGAGGCTCCCGCCTGCACGAGCTCCTCATCCCAGGCAGCGGCACTGCCTGCAGCCGGTGGGGGTGCAGAGCTCCGGGTGCGCTGGGGCTGCGGGTCCGGCCTCTGGCCCAGCACCTCTGGGGGCTGCCTGGGACGGGAAGGGAGATGCTGGAGCAGCAGCAGGAGCTGGGGGAGGAAGAAAGGGAGACGTTAGCACCGAGCTGTGCCCGCTCAGAGAGAGCTCAGGTGGGAGCACTTGGCTCGGGGCTGCTGGGTCCGTGCTGGGGCTCAGCACCCTGCGGCCCCACGAGCAGGAGCAGCTCCCACCCGCAGTGCCCAGCCCCCGGGTTTCGGGGACACGTCGGCCACCCGTTCCCACTCACGGTGACGACGGGGGGCTCTCCGTTGTGGCGCGGGGCTCACTCCCAGAGGAAGCGCACGTACCAGATGGTCTCGTTCTTCAGCTGCGGCCCGAACAGGGGGTTGGCCTGCGCCAGGATGGCGATCAGCCAGCTGCGGACAGAGCGGGCCCGTGAGGCGCGGGGCTGGGGGCAGGCGGGGAGAGAAAGAGGCAGGGAAGGAGGCCGCAGGCCGGGTACTCACAAGAGGTAGCAGCACACGGCGGTGGTCACCAGCATGGTGATGATCACCCTGCGGAGACAGCGCGGTCAGGGCCGGGGGCACGGCCCCGTCCCCCGCGGTCTCTCCCCGTTCCCCCCGCACTCACCCGCGGTTGGGCCCCTTGGGCACGAACCAGGGGGCGGCGACGCCCACGAGCCCCCAGAAGGCGGAGAAGAGGACGAGCGGCAGCGCGAAGCTGTGCGCCGTCATGGCCGCCCTAGCGCTTCTCCCCGCCCCGCCCACCGCCGAGCCCGCCGGCCAATCGGCGCGCTGCGCGCCACCGCCCCGCCGCCTCCCATTGGCGCAGACGAGCCCCGCCCCCCTCCTGGTACCCCGCGGAGGCGGCAGCCTCCCCTCGGCCTCGGCCTCGACAGGGGCCGCGCCGCCCGCGCCTCCCGCCCCGCGCCCCGCAACAGGCGGACACCAGCGGCTGGGGGACAGCAGCTCCTTTATGGCACGCGGCCCGACCTCCGGCCCGCCGTCGCGGTGGAGGCCGCGCCTCCTCCCGGCCTCCTTGGTTCACTTGGGCAGCCTCCGCAGCTCGGCCATGAGCCACAGGGCCACGCTGAGCAGCGCCAGGGAGCCCGACTGGTGCGTGGCGGCCAGCGGCGTGGGGACGTAGAGCAGCAGGGTGCTGATGCCCAGGCCAACCTGCCGAGAAGGAAGAAGCGTGAGCGTGGCTGCTGACACAGCACCGAGCACAAAACGTGGCAGAGGAAGGCCCACGGCCAGACCTCCCACCCTCCGATGAGCCTGTGCAAGCGGTGCCACCTCCCAGCTCCAGATTCCTGGGGACAGCAAAGCTCTTGCACCACTTCCCTGATGGGGAAGGGTCTGTCTTGGCGATGTTTTGCAAAGGAAATAAAATAAAAAGTACCTGCATGCAAGCCACAGCCAGTAAGGAAGCCACTGCCGTCCTGGTCCTGCGAGGGAGTGGGATCTTCCGCGAGAAGAGGTACAGCGCCGCGACGGCTGTGACTGTAGTAATTCCCTGAAGAGGGAAACGAGTTTGTAGTGGGAAGGAGAAACAACCGCCCCTCAAGAAAAGTCCGAAGGGAAGGGGTGCAGATGCCTTTGGCTGCACCTTCCATAGAGTAAAATAAATTCCGTGATCACCATCTAACTGTAGGAACAGTTCATAGCCATGACCAAATCCATGCCCCCCCCACCAGGTTAACCCTGAAATTTAACCCAAGCTATGGAGAGTTCTGTTTTCTCTGAATTAACGCTTTCCTTCCAATAGCTTTTCCTCATTTCTTCAGTTCATTAGGGATTATTTTTGCTCTCTCTCCATCTGTCACCTTGACAATTAAAGGTGGAAGCTGTCAGCTGGAAAACTGATCTTGTTTTCACCCCCCAGCCAGTTCCCCAGCATTATCTCGTCACACATGTCACACCAGGTGATTCCTCTTCTAAGTCACTTAATCGTCCTTTCAGTCTTAGCAATGGCTTAGCCCACGGCAACGCCAGCAGTGGTATTTAATAGCCAAATTGCTCCAAGTTTTTTTTCCCCACAAGGCACTGTTGGTGTGAAGCAACTTCAGAAATGCCGGAGGAAGCAGACGCCACTCAGCAGTGAGATTTCCAAGCTTTATTTCGACATCCACAGACGTTTCCGCAGCGAGGGCTGCCCTGATTTGCAGCTCACGTTATGGAAAACGAGACACAAAGAAATGACGCCTGTAACTCGGGCAGGAAGACGTCCTTAAGGAAGGAGACCACGTTGGAAAAAAAACAAATGAGTGCTAACCTCCCTCTTTCTTTGGAAGCAGGTTGGTGACAAGGCTCTCAGGACCTTAGGACGCCCTGGATATCACTCACACTGACAGAGCCCCGGCCCAGAGAGGACAACTTGGCTGTAGGAAGCAAGCGGGAGGAAGCAGACAGAGCAGGAAGATGGCACTTACCAAGATCCTGTGATCAAACTGGACAGTCGTAGGATTCTCAAAGATATTTCTCAGCGTGGGGGAGAAGGCAAGAAGGTCATCTGGGATCCAGCGTTCCCCCATTTTGGGGAAGGAATTGTACACCAGGCCGGCGTCCAGCCCTGCCACAAAGGCACCTGCAATTCCAGAGCAGAGGACAAGGCTACTGGACCAGGCGCAGACGGCACCCCGGGCACAGCCCTTCAGTGCAGCCTGATGCAAGAATGCAACCTGGTCCTGAACTTCGCCAGGAAACATGCAGGGATCACACAACAGCACGCACATCTCGGCCTGCTCAGAACTTCCCACTAAGGGAAGTTTTTGAATGTAGGCTCCCTGAAAGGAATGAAGTTTTCCCACAGAACACAAGGGTTGTTTTTTTTTTTTTTGCAGTCCCCAGCAGCCCAGAAGGAAAACAGGGCAGAGAGAAACAAGCCGCGGACAGGACAGCGGTACAGAACAGCCTTACCTGAAAGAGCCGTAAGGAAGATGAGAGCTGTAGTGCCATGAGCAAAGTGCCTCAGGCGTGTGAGCTGACGGGTCTCAGGCAACTGCAAAACAAAGTGGAAAGACCCAAGTAAAATATTTCCAGGGCTGTTTGCAACAAGTGAGGGAAGCTTTCAGTGCTCATACAGGCTGACAGGTTGGCGTGTGTTTTACAGGAGGGATACAGAGGGCAACACACAGCACAGCCACGCTTCAGTGGTTCCTCAAAACCACAAGTAATGAAGCCCAACCTCATGCAGAAACTGAGGTGGGCGCTGGACAAGCGTTAGCACAAATCGTTTAATCCTGCCTGAGCTTGCACAGACTGAGACTAATCACTGCTGAGCGTGAGCACAACAGCCCCAAGTCAAATGCAACATCCCGTAACTGTTACCAAATAGCCTTTTTACAAACTTCCAGGAACAGGATAAGATGGAAGTCACCATCGCTCTCCACACCCTTTCCTTCACCTCACAACCCCCACCCTCCCAATGCTGTGCTGTGCCTTCAGCTCCTGGGGCGCCGCCTCGTACCTGGTGTCGCGGCGGCAGCAGCAGAGAGAGCCCCGTCCACAGACTGGCAGCGTACAGAACCAGCGCGGAGCCGAGGTGTGCTGCGAGGCGGTACTGGCTGACCCGAGGGATGTCGTAGGAATCTGGCTTTTCTTCCAGTCCGCTCTTGACCATGTACCAGCCCAGCAGCCCCTGGCAAAACAACAGAGGGTGAACCAGCTCCCCCATCCCATTAAACACAAAGCCAGAGGAACGTTAGGAATGAAATACCTTGCTTCTTCCATCTTAAATCACCTACCAGCACTCTCCCCCTCCTCCCCCCCAAAATCTTTCGTGAATCCCAGTGTCTCAACTCCACTCAGTCAGGAATGGTTCACGGGAGATACCCCAGCTATTCCCCGTGGCTGCAGAGCGCTCACCTGGAAGCACACGAGCCCGCAGAGCGCAAGAACGCAGCCCTTCATGGGGCGGCTGAGCCAGCCCTTCCTCCAGAAGTAGGCAGCCGGCAGGATGTAGGCCAAGCCCACGACGCGACCCCACATGCGATGCGAGTACTCCATGTACCAAATGAACTTGAACTCTGTCAGCGTCATGTCATGGTTCAGGCTGTTAGGGGTGTTAGAACAAAGATCTGCTTAACGTGATGGCACAGTCCTGCTCCCTGTGATGAGGGGTCGCCTTCCTCCAGAGAAGGAGGTGACAGTGAAGGAAGGTGACTGCGTACAGCCACCACCAGATGCGCTCTGCTCGCCTTGCTGGTGGTATTAGAGGGCATTCCTGTTCTCATGAGAGCACCCAGTGTTGTATAGCCACAGGAGCGATGCTCCCAGCCCCATCCCGCCTCTGACCACTCACATTCTGAACTCGGGGAACTGCTGGTACTTCTGGAACTCTGCTTCCCACTCCTGCTGCGTCCTCGGGGGCTTCATCTCCTTCACCAGGTGCCAGTCGACCATGGAAAGGCCGGACTCCGTCAGCCTGCGAGCAGACACGGGTCACTGCCTGAGCGTTAAGCAGACAGCACTGACAGCGCTGGGGGAAGGGCAGGGAGCTGGGGAAGGCCTCAGGACGCCCAGGAGCGCCTGTAAGTGATTCCCAGCTGCCAACCCCAGCCATCCCAGCCAGAGATGGAGTAGGGTGAGAAGCTTCCACCTCACGCCCGGTGGCGCTCACCGCTCCCCCCCCCAAGGCCGGGCCGCCCTCACCTGGTGACGCCGCCCAGCACCACGGCACCGGCCACGGCACCGCTACAGGCGAGCAGCCACCGCCCCACGGCGGCCGGGACCGGGGCGGGCGGCGGCGGCAGCCGCTGCTGGAGGCCGAGGAGCCGGGGCCGGGCCCCGCCCCGCCCCGGGCCCAGCAGCCGCGCCCCGGTCCCGGCGCAGCGCAAGACCCGCAGCATCCTGAGCGACCCCGGAAGTGGCGGCGACGACGGCGGGACCGGAAGCCGTGGCGAACGCTTCCGGCCGTCACCTGGGCGTCACCATGACGATCCCGCGGCACGTGACCCAGAGCCAGCAGCGACCCCCGCGCGCCGCCAGCGCAGGTGAGGGGAGGGCGCGGGGCGAGGCGGGGGCGGGGCCGGGGGAGGGGGGCGGGGCTTGTGGGGAGGGGGCGAGGCCGGAAGCGGAAGCGGAGGAGGCGGAAGCGGAAGTGTGGCGGGAGGCCTAGCCGCACAGCGGACGCCGTCATGGCGCTGCACGGGCTGACGGCTCCGCTGCCGCCCCGCAGGCATGGAGGATGGCTTCCTCATGGAGGTGTGCGTGGACTCGGTGGAGTCGGCCATCAACGCGGAGCGCGGAGGTGAGGCACCGGGGGGGGGGTGGCGGGGCGGACAGGGCCCGGTGTGACCCGCTGTGATCGCCTCTCCGCAGGTGCCGGCCGGATCGAGCTGTGTGCGGGCCTCGTCGAGGGAGGAACCACGCCGAGCATGGGTGAGACCCCGGACCCAGACCCCCGCGGTTCCCCTTCCTTCGATTCCCCCTCCCCCAGTTCCCTCTTCCCCCCGGTTTCTCCTTTACCCGGTGCCCCCCTTCCCCTGTGCCTGTTGCCCCCGGTGCCCGCCCCCCCCAGCCTTCCTCAGGCCCAACAGCTCGGTCAGCACCTCCTCCCTAACTCACCTTCTCCCTATTTCCCCTGTTCCCTGTCTCTCTGTGCCCCTGCCAGGCCTCCTGCAGGTGGTGAAGCAGTGTGTGCGGGTCCCGGTGTTTGTCATGATCCGGCCCCGCGGCGGGGATTTTCTCTACTCGGACCGGGAGGTGGAGGTGATGAAGGCTGACATCCGCCTGGCTAAGCTGCACGGGGCTGACGGGCTGGTGTTCGGGGCTCTCACCGAGGACGGGCGCATCGATACGGAGCTCTGCACGGCATTGCTGGGTAAGAGCATCCCTACTTGCGAACGCTGAGCTCGGCGCGATGCCATCGGGAGCAGGTGTTGCAGTTCAGTGCTGCTCTCTGTGATGCTGCGGAAAGCACTGTGTAAGTGCCTTGGTCTGCAGGCAGGCTCTGTCTGTGTCCTTGCTCGTCTCTCCCCCTTTTATAAGTGTCGTGCGTTGTCATACACACAACACGTTAAATAGGTAGGAATAGCTGCAGATCAGCTCCCTGAGTTTGGGGCCACTTGGAACAAAAACGTAGGGCTTCAGAAGGAGAGAGAATGAGGTGAAGTGCTTTGGCGGATCAGAGTCTCAAAGCGTTGGATTTCTTCTCTTTTTCTTTGCCCTTTGTTCTAATCTTGATGTCCTGTGACAAACCGTTAGGCCAGACCCTCAGAGTATACCAAGAGGGGAATTTGCTTCCCTTTCTTTTCCACCAGCTATGCCCAGAGCCGAAGAGCACTGAGCCTTCCTCTGGTGACGTGGAGCTGGGATTTTTGTGTGCAGATGGAAGTGCTGCATGGAGTACAGCACCTGAGAGGGATCTTGCCAGTATTTGCATCCATTAAAGCAAGGAGGTGCTCTGCTAGGCCCAGCGTTTTCAGGGCAAGAGGCAGTTAGGTTCCTTTTTGTGGAAGTAGAAAACCTTCACCCAGTAAATTGCTAATGCTGAGCACCACCGATGAAGTTTTTTTTATGGACTAATTTAGAACAGAAATTAGAGGTAGTGGAAGAAATTGGAACAAATCATATCTCCTCCTTTCAAAGAGCACTGGTCCTGTCCCTTTTCCCTGGTGGATGGGACAACTTCCATACTCTGTTCCTGCAGAGAAAGACCTCTCTGGCAGGAGTAGAGGATTTTTTCCCAACCAAAGAACCTGGACAAGGAGGAGCAGCTGTAGCTGTGGTGTTCCCAGCAAGTGCTGGGAGTGTTCTGAGCTCCCCAGAAATGGCCCAAAAGCCTTTTTCCTCTTTTCCCTGATGTACATCTCTGGGTCTAGCACAAGGGACTCTCTGCCAGCCCAGACTGACCATGTGTCTTCTTATTGCAGCTGTTTGTCGTCCCCTGCCTGTCACGTTTCATCGAGGTGAGTCACCAGCACAGGGCCCTATCGTGGACCAGCCTCTGCCCTGCTGACGGGGGAAGGTGGGGCTGGGAGGTAGCTGGGCTCAATGGAGGTGGGGGAAAGCTGTGCGTGCTTTCAAAGAGTACGCTGTAGTCGTGTCCTTTGCCCAGGAGGGAAAAGGTCTAGGGGGCCCAGGCTTGGTGGCCATGTCACTGCCCCGTGTGGGGAGGTAATGTTGAAACGTTCAAGGAGCTGAGCACCGCAGCCCTGCTGCAAGGGCGATTTCATAGCCGGGAGCTGTGCCTCCTTGCAGCGGTGGCAAGCTGGGAGAAGGGCCCTTCCCATCTCCTTTTCCCTCGGATGGAGGGCGGGAGCAGGGTTTAAGCGATGAGCTGAGTGATTCCTGAGCTGTTCTGTTGGTCTCTTAGCCTTCGACATGGTGCATGACCCTCAGGTGGCACTGGAGACCCTGATTTCTCTGGGGTTCGAGCGTGTGCTGACCAGCGGCTGTGACAGCTCAGCGCTGGAAGGATTGTCTTTGATTAAGAAACTTGCGGAGCAGGTAAGTGTTCTCCTGCTCCTCTGGGTCACCGTGGCTTCTTGGGCATTGCTTGGAGGCAGCCCCTTTGTGGTAACCCTCATTTCTGTGAGGGAGCTGCTGTCCAGGAGCTCTTTCCCCCACCTCTGGTTTGGCTTTAGTCTGTTTTCACAAGTCCCTGTGGGTTGGATCCCTGCAGCAAGGGCTGACGGGGCTGCTCTTGCTCATGAAGTCAGAGGCGGGCGGTAAGAGCTGGTTTCAGGACAGGGCTTTGGCTCCAGTTTGATCCCAACTTTGGGGCAACGGTGCCCATGTGAGCTGCCCTTCAGGGCTCTGATGGCTTAGAAACAGCTGGGAAGCCGCTGCTGGGGTCAGCTCGCGCAGACAGCAGCGTGGGGGCTCTTCTGGGGTGTCACAGTTCCTGTCAGGAAAATGTCATCTGTTCATGAGAGGTAGTCAGGTGAGACAGAGAAGTAATGGGAAATGGCAACAAGTTGCCTCAGCTGTAAGTCTTTTCTGCTTTTCTTTGTCAAAATGGGAACAGGACAAAAAAGAAGGGTGAGAGTACGTGAATCATAAGCTATGGCGGCACTTCTGAGGGGATGGTACACAAGCTTTCATTGCCACCGCATAATGGCACGTGGGGACATAGTGCTGTGGCAATATCACTAATGTGTTGCTCTTCTTTCAGGCAAAGGGCAGAATTGTGGTGGTGCCAGGTAATTGTTTTTTTCCTCTTACCTGTAACAGGTCCGGTTTTCTCTGGCTCCTGTTCCGTAGCCCCTTGCCCTGGGGCCTGCTGTCTCATGGGGCTTTGTGAGCCAGGTCCCCAGCAGGGAGGTGCTCCTGCCCTGGTGTGAGTAAAGGCCTCAGAGCCTGCAGCTGCTGCTCACCGGAGGATCTGGGGACAGTTCTAGATCTGTGGGAGGGTGTGAGCCACGGCTTCTCCCATCTCGTTACAAGTGCCAGGGTCTCCATTGTCCCAAGGGCTCTTTTCCCCCTCTGTGCAGGTGGCACTGATCCCTTAGCAGGTAGATCCCGGGGGTGCTGTCGGGTTTGGGGCGGTGCTTTCCATGCTGGATGTGACATAAACAGAGATTCTTCCCACCAGGGGGTGGCATCACAGAGCGCAACCTGCAGAGGATTCTGGAAGGCTCTACTGTTTCCGAGTTCCATTGCTCTGCTCGCTCAGCCCGGGACTCGGGGATGAAGTTCAGGTAACTGTTGTTTTTTGTTGTTTGTTTATTTGTTTTCTATTTTCTAGCCATCCTGTGTAAGGGAAAAGCTGGATTCATGTGAATATAAGTTTGCAGAACAGGTCTAAATTTCGAACAGCTTTCTGGGTGCTAATTGTGCTCTTGTGGTTGGGATTGTGATGCCTGGCTCTGTGTTCTGCAGCGGTGCTCATCATCTGGACTCATGCTCCAAGCACAACCAGATCTTTGGGCATTTCCTCTGCTACTGCTGCCCTAGGGTTTGTGAATGTGCTTGTGCTTGGGAAGGCAGGTTCTGGTCTAGTTGTCTTTGACCTGTAAAACCGATGCGTGTGGCTTTTGGGAGGTCTGTGGGAGACACCTCTGTGCACAGTGAGGTATGGTTTACATTTGACCACAGGTCTGCACGGAGTTTCCGTAGGTGCTGGGTTTTTTTGTCCTTTGAATTATTCCTTGTTCTGTCACTGTCTCTCATCTTTGGTCTGGGTGGCACCAGCAGGTATTCTGGCTGCTGCTGACGCTGGGGGAAATGGCTTTCCTTGCCGTATCGTACTCATCTGTATCCCCTGCAGCTGGTAACCAGTCACTTTCCTTACAGAAATCCAAACGTTGCCATGGGAGCATCCTTCTCTGCCCCTGAATACTCCATAAAGGTGGCAGATGTGGCCAAAGTGAGGACCCTGAACGCAATTGCAAAGAACATCCTGTAGCAGAAGGAACTGTGCCGGGACAAGAGCGATGAGACTCTAGGGTCTTCCCTGCCACATGGACAGATGTGTACCGCTTCCGTCCTCAGGCTGCAGAGGATGCAAACTAGGTGACAAAGCCTGACGTTTCTTCCCTTGGTTTCCCCTGAGTGACCAGTCCCTGACTTGGCTGGAAACTTGGCGTTGGCCATTTTAAATAAAAGGACTCATTCCTGGACATTGTGGCAACAAGCTGCTCCACAATACTTCAGGAGGAAGGGAGCTGAGCACGTAGAGGAGTGACTTGTGTAGCACTGCATGTGATCATCAAATAAACAGTGCAGCTGCTCCCCTCTTGCTGTGTAGTGTGGTGGCTTTTTTATTTGAATTTAATTTTACAGATAGTGTGTGATCTGTTTCGCATAGTTCAGTCCATTATGCTTTGGTGTCAGTTCTAGATAGATACTGTGAATGGAGAAGTCCACATGAGCTCATCTGTGTAACATGAGGCAGTTTGCACAGGAGACACAAACATTTACCAAGGGAAAGATAACAGCAAATAAACACTGAGCTAAAAATGTGACTAAAACCCTAGTCATGTGTCAGGAGAGCTAGGTCTGAGAGCAGCAGAACAGAGAGAAGTGTCAGAATTAGCCTCCGGCCGCACCAAAGGAGAAAACAATCACATCTAGAATGCCAGGGAGGTAAACATCATAGCCACAGCTGGAAAACAGTGCCTGCTGTGGTGCACAGTTGGGGGTTAGAAACCCAGCAGCTGCTAGGTAAAGAGAAGCAAAACAAAGCTGTCTGTTGGTACAGCAGAGGTGATGGTAGAGGTGATGAACACGTGAGATAAACAATGGGAAGAAGCATCTACAGACCTGACTGGTTAGGTGAGCTAGCTGGGAGCCAACCTGGGTTACGGAGAGTGCTCGAGGGGGAGGGTGGGTAGATGATGAGATTCCTTGGGAAGCCAAGGGGCTTTTCTCAGGGAGTTTCCAGGTTCTTTTCCTAACACGAAGCACTAACCATATGTCTATTATTCAGACAGTGCCTGGGGGAAAGAGCCTGTGGAGTTACTGCTGGTTAGTCAGAATTGAAGCCTTAGACTGCTTTCAGTTACCTCGCCAAATACCCAACAAAATATCTGAACGGTGTCAGAGGTCCATCAGAAGAGTAGGGACCTAGTGATAAAGGACCTTTAGTCTTGCTCCTTGGTGTTCTCTAGAAGATGTACAAAGCTGAAGAGAATCCCCCTGATGACAGAGAGCTTCTTAGAAAGTGAAAAACTTCAGATTAGGGTTCAGATTTGCCTGCCCATCTTGGCAGTAGCATACAGTCTGTGAGGATGACGGGAGAATGTAATATTTGACAAGGTGGCAGCAGCAAGTCACCCTAACAGAACGAGGTAGTTGAAAACCTGTAACAGTAACTACATAGCTTCATCTCAGGGGGCACATCCACCTTTCACATGGATCCATCACAGGTATCAGTGGTTCCCAAAACACGTCTCAGGAGCATACATCGTATTTCTGAAGAGCAGGGAAAGGAATGACTGTGTGCATTTTTCAGTACTGGCTGATGTGTACTCAGTAGAAAGGATTCAAAGTCAGAAGGAATAGTTTCATGTGTGGATATAGTTGCTGTAGTTCGGGACACCTGAGTTCATGGCTTAAGTTGTGAGATTTCATGAGTCATGGTGGTGATTAAGGTATCTCGGAGGTCTTTTCCAACCTAACTGATCTGATGGTTCTGTGTTATCACAGAGGCACGACTATAACTCAGTGTGAATGTTCTGCTGACACAGCCCTCTGGTATCATATACAGAGAGTTCTGTTCAATTTGCGTGAAGGGTTTTTGTTTGTTTGTTTTTCTTAAAGAGACTTTTGAACTTAAAGTGCTTTACCATGACAAAGCAGAGAAACAAACCCTTCAGAAACTGAGATGAGCAGCGAGGACTGGACTAATTTGTAGATTGCCTTGCAGAAGTCTCCTTCCCAGACCAGATCGGGTGAGACAGGCAAGAAGGAATGCTGCTTTTGAAAATTTAAGTTACAAGATGGTGGACCACACGTGGGTAAAAACGGGGAGCACAGAGAAAGTGTGATATTGTTGGCCAAAGAGAAGTTAACATTGCTCAGAAGGTGAGGTTGTGAGGTGGGGTGCCAGCAAAGAGCATGGTGTGGACCACAAGGTCCACGATTCAGTGATTTCTTGTCTAACTTATCTAATTCTTATCAGATTGCTGCTCTCATCAGCAGCGTATTTGTGCTGGCCTGGAGGACATGTCACGGGTTAGCTTTCCTAAAAAATAAATAAATAAAATGAAGAGGATTTAATCAGACAAGGCAATAATAATTAACCCATCAGTTAGACATTGAACCTTCCTCTGCTGTTGGTGGCAAGGGGGCTGTTCCTGAGCAATTACTCACTGTATCACCCTTGACTTCTGAGCTACTAAATGAACAAATGAGACAGCAGAATCCTTTCAGTCCCTGTACCTTTCCCTTTTACCTAATGCTCCTCAAAAGCTTGCATGACAAAGCAAATCCTCTTCTAGCCTTAGGAGAGCACCGTCCCCCCCGACCCTACACCTCCACCTGTCTAAGTAGGAGGGTGATGACTTAGTGGCAGTCCCCCTCCTCAGGAATGGTCCCTGGCTGTCAGGTACTGGGGGTTGCCTTAGAATGGAGAGGGAAAGTGGTATGGGTTTTCTGGTCGGCCGACTGCTGTAACCCCCAGCTACATGCTCAGTGAGCACAGGGATGTGGGAAAGGGAGAAGAAAAAGGTGGAAAAATCTCCAGGATCTGCCGGCAAGAATTTGGCAAAAGGAACCTGGATCCTGGGGACTCACAAAGGCAGCATGAGGACAGCTCAGCTGCCACACTGGGCCGGCTGGCAGGTCTGGGCGCTGCTGGTGTCCTGGGCATCCTTGCTGGTGGCGCCTGTGAGGAAATGCTCCTGAGGCACCAGTCTTTGCTTGACTTTCTGGCAGCATTCAGCAGCCTTGTTCTGGAACAAAAGATTTGTTACACCAATGCAGTTTTGTGGTTGTGCACAAGCCCATCTGTGTACACTGGCAAAGGCTGTGATGTCACAGCAATGGCCGTGTTGTGCAATGACTTCACTGCAGAGCCTGCGGCGGCTCTGTGACAGCAGCTTCCCTTCCTTCTCTTTCTTGGGGCTTCCTTTTTTTCCCTTCCCTGGGGCTTGTGCGGTTTTCCAAGGCCCTTTTGATCACTGCTTAGGTCTGTGGCGTTGCGCAATGGCACCAAGTTGATAATTAACTGTGTGCCATCAGGGATTTTATCCCAACTCCAGCTGAGGGTGTGTGGGGACTTTTATCCCGCGTATCCACCCCGGACTCTCACAACCAGGCAGAGCGAGGAGAAGAAGGAGCTGCTGTCTTGTCTCTCCTGAACCAAGCCATGTCGGCAGCCCTGGAGAAGTTCTGCGGCTCTGTCTTTTGGGTGAGTGGCTGTGTCGGTGCCCCCATTGCCCATCAGGGCAGGATGCTCAGTGGAAGGGGAGAGCAGTAAATTGGGAGGGTGAGTGTGGAGGACTGCGGCTGCAGTGGGATGGAAACTGTGGGTAGGAGCCCTAGAAGTTCTGGCTTTTGTGCTGTGAATCAGGTGAGGGTCAAGCGATCCCAAGTCACCTGGCTGGCTGTCCTTGCCATCAACAGAATGCCTCGTACCTCACTCGCCCGGATGCTGACCTGCCGGAGTGCTTCCAGAAGACTGTGCTGGTCTGGATCCCCCTTGGCTTCCTCTGGGTTTTCTCTCCATGGCAGCTCCTGCCCATGTGCAAATCCAAAGAGAAGAAATCATCTCTGACCAAACTCTACATCTTCAAACAGGTTGAGTAGGGCTGAGGGGGCGCGGAGGGCAGGCTGGAGCAGCCTGGGATGAAGGGGTGTCATGTAGAAAGCTTCTGGGTTGGAGTCAGGTGAAGAATGGATGGATGGGAAGTGTAGGAGAGAGGGAGCAATGGGCTGGGGGTACCCAAAGGGAAGCCCATGGTGAGGTGTATCTGGGACAGAGGGGATAGATAATAGAGCTGGGATGCACAGGGAGGGTATAGGTATGTGTTGTGGCCCGTGATCTTGTGGGCTCTTGTGCTCTGAGCTTAAAACGATGGCAGTACTCCTGTGGAAGGGCCCTAGAAGGCTCTCCAGGCCAGGTATGGGTTGGAGGGGTGCAATGCTCTATGGGGCTCGGTGCTTTCAGCCCCATTGCGTTGTCTCCCAGTGGTGCCCAGTGCACCTGCAGGGCTGGGTCTTCCCTCATGACCGCTGCCCTCTCCACGCAGGTGCTCTCTGTGCTGCTGGTGCTGACGGCGGTGGCGGAGTTGGCGCTGGCATTTCTGGAGGACACAGGGCAGGACTCCCCACCAGCTGTCCACTACACAAACCCCAGCCTGTACATCGTCACCTGGGTAAGCACGAGCTGGACATTGTCACCAAAATGACAGGATGTGACAGCAGGGACAAGCAGCAGAAAACTTCCATAGCACGGGGATCGGGGGAAACTGTCTCTGCAGGGAAACAGCTGGGGAGATGGGTAGGGACCAGCCTGCAGTATGTATGGGAGGTGCCCAAGGGAATAGGCTGAGGGTGGGTGTCTGGCTGTGTGGTGCTCCCTCCTTCCTAAAAACTGGGATAGATGCTGTGCCTGTGGCCATAGCTGAGCTTCCTGCCAGAGGCCTCAGTGACCCTTCTGCTTTAAGGAAGGCCCCAAGCAGGGCAGGATGGGGCAGTGAGAGCTCCACACGAGGTATAGCTATGGGCAACGTGGCAGCCAGGCTGAGCACAGGGATACATCAGAAAGGACTTGACTTGTCCTCACGTAAGTGTTAAGGGCCAGCCCCAGAAACTGGATGCAAAACACTGTGGATTTTTTTTTTTTTTATAACACGTCTCCATCAGGCACAACCTCCCAAGGGCTCTGGATCAGCTGTGCCATCCATAACCAGCCTCATGCCCTGCGGCAGCAAGGGCCCCAGCTGTGTGTCTCAGCAGCCGGGCTGAGGCACCCTTCACCCTACTGCAGCTTCACCAAGCTGCAGTAGGGTGAAGGGTAGATCAACGAGGGAATAGTGTGGGTTTCACAGGGCTGACAGCACAGTCCATGGCATGCTGCTCTGATACCTCAGTTTCCCGTGTGTAGCCGCTGAATTTTGTGGGAAGAGTTGAGAAGTGCTACAGAATTCCTAGGCAGAAGAGATTTGTGATTAAACTTTTCTGATTGAAGTTTTGTGATTAAAGATTTGATTTGAGAGTAAAAATTTGTGAGATGAGTCCTCTGGAAAACTAAGGTCATAGAGGCTGTTAGCTTGATAAACTATGCACAGAGGTAGCAGATGTCTTGTAGAAGTTACGGGCTGTTCTAGCAGTCTTAACAAAGCCATAAATCTTAGGAGCTACACTTACAAGCAAACGTAACACCCCAGTTTGCTAACAATTGTTCTTTTATCATGTCATTTGGTTTTACATGCTAAGTTTATGAGAGATTTTAATCCGAGGGGACTGCCCAGAGATACTGACCTGCCTGGGTCTTTGATCTGGCTTTAATTCTAGGCTTTGAGGCAACATTCAGGAGACAGAGCGATGCTCTATATCCACTCCTTGCAGCAAATCTAAAGCTCTAAAAAGAGAAGTAGTGCCTTGCTGTATCGTGTGCCTTCAGATCTTTTTTGTTTGTTTGTTTTCTACGAGGAGTTTGATCTTACATCTTTCTGAAATAAACCTTTGCCCTGTGTGATTAAGTCTGAAGCTCCTATAGGACTGGCAGCGACCTCAGTGTCTTCAAGACAGTGAATTCCAGAAGAGCATGTGTGCCCATGTCCTGGGACACATGCCCCAAAGGAGTTTTTAAAGGGCAGACTTAGTCTTGCTGCTCTGCCTGAAGCTCAGACCGATTTTCCTTCTAGTTCCTGGTCCTGCTGATCCATGACACACGCCGGTTCTGCCTGCGAAGGGACTCGGGGATACTTTTCTGCTTCTGGATTCTGTCCCTGCTTTGTGGGATATTACCGTTCCAGTCCCTCGTCCGGAGAGCACTGCAGGTTGGGTTTGGCAGGAAGCTGGGTGCTTCCCAACAGTCTGCTTCTGTCCCCAAAGAAAGTCCCTGCAGACTTCATCCCCTGACGAGCTCTCAGTGGTATCACTGGGGTCCCACTTGCACTAAGGACCTTGGGGGACTGGAAGAGGCCTGAAGAGGAATTGCTCTTTAAATTCACCCACTCCCTTTGAGGAAGCATAAACTCTCTGGGATTATTTTATCCCCTTTTGGACTTCCAGGAGGAGGTCAGGGAGAAGGAAAGAGGGGTGGTAAAAGGAAGCTGAGCAAGGGCCCAGAGCGAATTTTGCAACTGCTCTGTTGGGCCTGGCCCTCTTCACTGTCCTGGGGATGCTCTGCCACTGAGGGCTTGCTGGCCTTGAGACAAGCCCCAAGAGTCACCCTGGGCTTCACATTCTTGCAGGACTCAATCTCCGATGTGCCGCGGTTTGTCCTTTTCTTCATCTCCTATGGGCTCCAGTTGCTGCTCTTCCTTCTCTCAGGCTTCTCAGATGTTGCCCCAGAAGCAAAGGAAATTACAAAGAAGGTATGAGGTGCAGGCAGGCGTGGTTGCGGGACTTGGGGTGGCACATCCTGGCTGGCTTTGTGCAGGGCAGGGTGGGCTGCCTCAGGCTGCAGAGAAGCCTGTGTAAGGCTGGGGGATGTCTGCAAGGGACACAAGGAGATCTGGAGCCTGCAGCCTGGAGCACCTGTGTTTGCCCCCAGGGAGGAGGCAATGCTGGCTGTGAGGAGGGGTTCCCTGGGGCTGGAGCTGGCACTGTGTGAAACTTCTGGGCTTCCTTAAGGGTTGGGGTGCCAAGGCAATTCTTGTCAGTACCGTCTTCTCAGCACTGGTGATGCCCCGGTACCCACTTGTCTTTGCTTTGTACCCTAGAATCCAGAGGTGACAGCCTCCTTCTTGAGCACCATCACCTTCGAGTGGTACAGCAGGTGAGCAGGGCTCCACAGGAGGTCTGGGCTGGCAAAATGCGGGGGTGCTTTAGGGCTGGGCCAGCGCAGAGAGAGACATCATATTTGGTGCTGTCTGTGCAGTCTGAGCTCAGCCCCATCCTGCCTTGCTGTGCATTGGTACCTGGTGCACTGGGCACAGCCTGCAGGTAGCAGCAGTCTGCCACAGCTGGGACATGTGGCACAGAAGTTGCCTAGCTGCTTGGGAGCAGGAGGAGAAGCTGCAACCATACCAGGCTGTGTGAACATGAAGCAGGGGCTAAGCTGCAGGGAGCTGGGTTTGTCATTCTTCCCTCTGTCAGGGCCAGACTGGGTGTGAAAGCTCTCAATTTGCAGCACAGGCTCTCATGCTGATGTAGTGCAGGAGATTTGCTAAGGGGAGATTTCTCTGCCCCACAGGATGGTTTACAAGGGCTATCGCAAGCCCTTAGAGATCGAGGATGTCTGGGACTTGAAAGATAAAGACAAGATACAGGCTATTTACAGTACTTTTGAGAAGAACATGAAGACTGCAGTGAGGAAGGCCCAAACAGAACTGGAGAAACGGAAACGCAAGAAAAGACACCGGGAAAGTGACCCAGACCACGGGAATAGTATGAGCAAGGCCCAGAGCCAAGACATCTTGGTGATGGTAAGTCCCTTCTCTTACCTGTGGGAATAGTGTCAGCTCCCTGTAGCCCCAGTGCTGGGTTTTCCCCGCTTTGATTCTGCGGGGCCTTTGGCAAGGATGGGGTGACCCATGACAAAGTCTTTCCAGTCCTCAGGAGATCCCCTTATTTTGAGAGACCAGGAAAGTCTCCATCCTCCTGCCCTACAGAAGGACAGGAACCACCCTCAAGTCTGCAGTACAAGCAGCTCCTTCATTCAGGATAACCTGGTCTGGGGGCTGTGGAGCTGCCCTGGAAGCATCCTTCCAGGTGCAAGAAGCCACACAACCCACCCATTTACTTCTGTGTCATCTTCCCTCTAGGAGGAGAAGCAGCCAAAGAAGAAGAAGAAGGGGGCCAAAGGCCCTCACAAGGATTACCCCAGGGGCTGGTTGATGAAAACTCTCTGTAAGACCTTCTGGCAGAACCTTCTGCTCTCAGTGGCCTTCAAACTGGTGCACGATGGACTTGTGTTCGTCAGCCCCCAGCTGCTGAAGTGAGTCATTCCGCGCTCCCTGTCCATACACCCTCCTGACCTCGCACCCAGCCCCACCACATTCCTCTGTGCACAGCTCCAGCCCCACCACGACACACACACCTCTCCCAGTCCCACACCCTGGTGACATTTTGCGCTCTTGACAAAGATAAGAGAAAGTCTTGGGTTACAGTTTAATGAAGAACCAAACAGATCTGAGCTGGCTGCCAGCTGCTAAGGACGAGATCTTGCCCCCTCCATCCTTCAAAATAGTCTCCCCAGCTTGCTGCGTGTGGAGCAGGGTCTCTGTCACTACCCTTGTGAGGCTGCTCTCCCTCTGGTGGTCTGAGCATCCTGCTTGGGGCTGTCTCAGGAGGGTGGGAGTCTCATGGCCCACTCTGCCCTCCAGGCTGCTGATTGCCTTTGTGTCGGATGAGGAGGCATTTGCCTGGCAAGGCTACCTGTATTCCATCCTGCTCTTCCTGACGGCAGTGATCCAGTCCCTCTGCCTGCAGCAGTACTTCAGCTTGTGCTTCCTTCTAGGCACAAATGTGCGTGCCAGCCTCATCGCTGCCATCTACAGGAAGGTTGGTATGGGCCCGTCACCACCCAGTCGGCTTTCTCCCAGCTGGGCTGGGGAATCTGGCATCTGTTGCCTGCCCAAGCAGCCTGGGGTAAACTGCGTGTTTGATGGCTACCAGGCACCAAGGAGAGGTTTCTGTTCAGATCAGTGCAACACCTAGGGCAGCTGCCCCTGGTATTCCTGTTCTTGGACGTGTTGCTTTGCTCCCAGTGTGTCGCTGGTTCCCAAGTGCAGGCAGTGATGAAAGCACCTGTGACCAGCAGAGAAGCACCAGGAGCAGTTTCAGCCTGGCCTGCTAGTGCCCTGCTTCGTGTCATTCTGCTGGCCTCCAGGCTGCTCCCAGAGCCCTGCAGTGACTGTGTTTTCTCTTTCCAGGCACTCACCATGTCCAGCGCCACCCGCAAGGAGTCCACGGTGGGAGAGACTGTGAATCTGATGTCTGCTGATGCCCAGAGGTTCATGGACATGGCTAACTTCATTCACCAGCTGTGGTCATCCCCCCTGCAAATTATCCTGTCCATCGTCTTCCTCTGGGGAGAGCTGGGCCCCTCTGTCCTGGCTGGCATCGCAGTCATGGTGCTGCTCATCCCCATCAATGGGTTCCTGGTTGCTAAGGCCAAAACCATTCAGGTCAGTGGTGGGGGCAATGGTTTCCCTCTCCTCCCGCTCCAGAGGCCTGCTGTTGTTCTCCCCACTCATTTTCCACACTCCACTCGCCTGCCTTGTTATGCTGCAGATCTTTCCCAGGCTAGGAAGTTTGACTTGGGCTTGGGGGGGGGCTGAAGCTTGAGCCAGGGGGAGATGAGCACCTGAGATAAGGAGGAGGCAGGTGAGATCTGCTCTGCTATCACAGCTGAACTTGAACAGGTCTGAGTGCAGCCTTGAGGACTGAAAGCAAAATATTACCAACCATAAAATAAAGCTTTAGCTCCTGCCTCATAGCAGGGTGCTGTTTTTACCAGGATGTCCAGATTTCCAGGGAGCCAACATCCAGCTTCATGGCTTCTCTGGGTTCTGGAGCTCCCCTTCTGTTCCCTGGGGCAGCCCAGGTGTATTTTCAAGGGTGAGCTCTGTCTGGTTTAGATGCTGACATGACCTGTGGCTCTTCTCTTTGTAGGTGAGGAACATGAAGAACAAAGATGAGCGCATGAAAATAATGAGTGAAGTCCTCAGTGGAATCAAGGTGAGCAGTGGAGTGCAGAGAAGCTGCTGCACCCCTCTCCTTGGTGCACTGTACCAGAGGCAGTGCCCCCCAGGAACCTTACAGCATCAGAGTTACTGTCCTGCCTGGGGTCCCTGGGGTAGCCAAGTCTCAGTCTCTAAATTCCCTTGTGAAAGGCTGGCTGGGGTCAGAAGCCCTGGGTACCTGGAACAAGACTTTCATTACAGAAAGGGTGTCCCAGGGATTTCCTGGACAGCCAGGGTGCTGAGTGTGCTGCCGTGGTGGCAGAGGCTCACAGTGACTTGTGAACCAAGGATAGGGAATGGGGATGCTGTGGGAAAGTGCTCTGAGCCAGGGGGAATGTGCTGGGCAAGCAGGCTTCTGAGCAAGGTGCTGGCTGCCAGTGAGCTGGGTGTGAGGGTGGGCATTGCCGTGAGGCCAGCACCTGCTCACCCTGATTGCCCCACAGATTCTGAAGCTTTTTGCCTGGGAGCCCTCCTTTGAGAAGCGAATCAACGAGATCCGGGCACGTGAGCTGAAGGACCTGCTGAACTTCACCTACCTGCAGTCGATCTCTATCTTTGTGTTCACATGTGCCCCCTTCCTGGTGAGTGCCGAAGGGCCTGGGGAGAGCTGCACCTCCCTGGGAGCTGGTCTTGGGCTGTGTTTGAGGAGGTGGGAGAGATGGGGAACCTCAGCTGGACTGTAGTGAGGGAGAGCAAAGGGGCACCCAGCCACACTGATGGTGGCTTTCTCTGCTGCTACCTGCCCCAGGTGTCCTTGGCGAGCTTTGCTGTCTACGTACTGGTGGATGAGAACAACGTGCTGGATGCGCAGAAGGCCTTTACTGCCATCTCCCTTTTCAATGTGCTGCGCTTCCCCATGGCCATGCTGCCCTTGGTCCTCTCTTCCCTGGTGCAGGTCAGTGCTCACGCAGTGCAGGAGGGTCTCGTGGTACCTCCATCCAAACCAGCACATGGGGCTTGGATGTGTGATGGACCTGGGCCCTGGACACCCAGGGATATGTGCACAGGACTGGCAATAGGGTGGGACAACACTCGTGTGTGTGTGACACAGGCTTGGGGCTCAGAGGTGGGGGCTGCTGCTTGGGTGAGGGCTGTGTGTATGGGGTGGTCTGCTTATGGGGCTCCTGGCAGCCTACCCAGCTGTGCTGTCCTCTTTCTGCCATGGCAGACCAATGTCTCGACAGAGAGGCTGGAGCGGTACCTGGGTGGAGAAGACCTGGACACCTCAGCTATTCATCATGACCCCATTTCAGGTAGGCAAGCCTCTGTGTTAGTCCCTGTGGGTCACAGGCTGGCCCAACCCTGCCCCACTAAGCAGTGGGGCCGTGGGGCAGTAGGGGCTGAGCTAGTTTGGAGATGGAGCTAGAGAGGTGAGAACTGGATGGAACCAGGTGAAGGGCTGTGCAGAAGGGTTTGGGGGCTGTGCAGGCTGGGTTTGGAGATGTCTGGGTTGGGATCAGGCCAAGGCAGTACATGGCTTCCTCAGCCCTGAGGTGTCTTCGTGTTGACAGGCAGCGCTGTGCGTTTCTCGGACGCCACGTTTTCCTGGGAGCAGGATGGCAATGCTGTGATAAGAGAGTAAGTGCTCTGTGTCATGTGGGGCCAGCGGGGTGGGGAGAGGGAGTCTTTCTTCTTGGAAAATGTTAGTGGGGGGTGGCAGTCGCCTCTTCACAGTGCTGCTTGAGGTGCACCCCCCAGAGATGCTCCTCTGGTAGTACTGCTTACTCCCTCCTCTTGTCTTGCAGTGTCACTCTGGACATCACGCCTGGGAGCCTGGTGGCTGTGGTGGGCGCTGTGGGCTCGGGCAAGTCTTCTCTGGTGTCAGCCATGCTGGGAGAGATGGAGAATATCAAGGGACACATCAACATCCAGGTGAGAGGGCTGCGGGGCTCGCAGGGGGCAGTGAGGCAGGCACTGCCTCACTGATCGTGCTCAGATGATCGTGCATCCTCCCAGGTCAGAGACCAGGCTGGTACCAGAGCGGCTCCAGGACAAGGACCGGCCGTGGAAGGCGGCCGTGTTCAGGCTGGTGCCCTGGTGACGAACCTCTTCTTGTGTCTCTGTTCCAGGGCTCCCTGGCCTACGTCCCCCAGCAGGCCTGGATCCAGAATGCCACGCTGAAAGACAACATCCTTTTTGGGTCGGAGCTGGATGAAGCAAGGTATCAGCAGGTCATCAAGGCCTGTGCCCTCCTTCCAGACCTGGAGCTGCTGCCCGCAGGGGACCAGACAGAGATTGGAGAAAAGGTATCATCTGTGCACTGTGTGGAGAGGTGGAGGTGAACAACTGTGGGGCAAGCACATGCAGCAGGAGAAAGAGCCATTGCCCCCTGCCAGCCTAGGGCTCACAGAGGTCCCGTCCCTTTCAGGGCATTAACCTGAGTGGGGGCCAGAAGCAGCGGGTCAGCCTGGCCCGGGCAGTGTACAGCAACGCGGACATCTATGTCCTGGATGACCCCCTCTCTGCCGTGGATGCACATGTGGGCAAATACCTTTTCAAGCATGTGCTGGGGCCAAAAGGACTGCTGCAGAAGAAGGTGAGCACTCGTGTTCTCCTTTTTGGGACTTGGCCAGGTAGAAATGACTCTGGCACCATGTTGACCATCCAGGGAAGGCTGGGGTTGCTTGCTTGGGACAGAGAAAGGATCCCACAGCTTTCCAGGAGGCAGGAGAGTCCTTGTGGATCCCTAGAGGGGTGTGGAGAAGTGAGGGGTGCCCTGTGTCCCCACAGACAGGTAGTGATAAGCAGAGAGGTCCCTGACTAGAGGACAGAGAGCCTGCAGGGTGAAGGCTGGGGGGCAGGGGGTGTTCTGATGCTCACTACCCTCCAACTGCAGTGCCGCTTTATTGCAGACGCGGATCTTGGTGACACACGGTATCAGTTTCCTGCCCCAGGTTGATAACATCGTGGTGCTGGTGGCAGGAGCAGTGTCTGAACACGGCTCCTACAGCACCCTGCTTGCAAACAGGGGGGGCCTTTGCCCAGTTCCTGAACTCCTATGGCAACCAGGAGGAG
>JAACYQ010025570.1:0-27715 GCA_011075105.1 Heteronetta atricapilla
GGACCGGGACCGGGACCGGGACCGGGACCGGGACCGGGACCGGGACCCTCTCCCTCCCGGGGCTCCTCCGGTGCCGCCCCTGATCTCGCCCTCTCTCCGCAGGCTCTCCGTGTCCTGCCCGCCGTGCCGCTCCCCGTGCCCGTGGTCCCGGCTGCGCCCGGTGGCGCTGGGGCTCGCCGCGGCCGCGGGGCTGCTGCTGCTGCTGGCCGCCGCCGCTCCCCGCCGCTGGGCTGCGCCGCCTCGGCGGGGCGAGAGGTGAGTGAGTGACCGGGCGGGGTGGCGGCACCGGGGGGGTGGTGACAGCGGGGGCGTTACCGGTCCCGGCGGCCGCAGGTACCTGTCGCGGCTGGAGGAGCTGGCGGCCACCGACACGGAGGACGCGGCGCTGAGCTACGGGGTGGTGGTGGACTGCGGCAGCAGCGGCTCCCGGGTCTTCGTCTACTTCTGGCCGCCGCACAACGGCAACCCGCACGACCTGCTGGACATCAGGCAGATGCGGGACCGCGGCAGCCGGCCCGTGGTCAAGAAGATCAAACCCGGTACGTGCAGCGCCGGCTGGCACCGGGCCGTCCCCGGAGGCTCGGGGCTCACGGCTCGCCCGTGCCCACGCAGGGATCTCGGTGGCGGCGGCGGCCCCGGAGCGAGCGACGCCCTACCTGCGGCCCCTGCTGCGCTTCGCCGCCGCCCACGTGCCGGCCCCGAAGCACAAGGAGACGCCGCTGTACGTGCTGTGCACGGCCGGCATGCGGCTGCTGCCCCAGAGGTGAGCGCGGCGGGGAACGGCCGTGGCCCGGGGGGGTCACCGGGAACGAGCAGCGGGGGCACCGGGAACGAGCAGGAGGGCTCAAGGGTGTGTGTGGGGGGGAAGTTTGGCCCGGATGGGAGCGTTGCAGCCTTCTCGAGAGGAAACGCTTTGGTTTGGAGCCTCAAGCGAGCAGCTGTAGCTTCTGTAGTTTCCTTCTTCCGGAGGGTGCTGGGGCGCACGGCAGAGGAACTGCTCCGCTCCGTGCTGCTTCTGCGTGGAGCAGCTCCCCGGGCGTCGCTCAGCCCCTGATCCCCTGCTGTGCCCCGGCAGGCAGCAAGCCGCGATCCTGGAAGACTTGGTGAGAAACATTCCCCTGGAGTTCGACTTCCTCTTCTCCAAATCGCACGCAGAAGTGATCTCGGGGAAGCAGGAAGGTAGGAGCTGCTGCTACCTAAGAGCTGCTGCCGCCTCCGCTGCCTCGTCCTCGTGCCCTAGGCAGGAGTACGCAGAGCTGCTGGCATCAGACGCAGCCGGGCAGTGGGTGGGAGCACTTGTGTTCTGCCTGGGGGCAACCCCTTTCTGTCCTGCCCAGGTGTCTACGCTTGGATTGGCATCAACTTCGTCCTGGGACGCTTTGACCACGAGGACGGTGAGTGTGGGAGCAAGCAGCACCCGGCCCCTTGGCTGTCTGACCTCTGCCGTGCACACCAAGCCCCCTGAGCCTCGGGCACGGGGAGGAGGCACCAACCCTGCCTGCAGGAACAAGTCCCTGCATGTGGAGAGCATGAGGGGGACCTGCTCCGGGACAGCGGGGTGGCAGCAGAGAGGAGGACAGCCCCGCTGCCCCTCGCTGACGTGCCGCTGCGGGTTGCAGAGGAGGCGGCGGTGGTCAGGGTAGCGCTGGGGGACCAGGCGGAGTCCTTGGTGCGGAAGCGCACGGTTGGGATCCTGGACATGGGGGGCGCCTCCCTGCAGATCGCCTACGAGGTGCCCGGCTCCGGAGCCTTCTCCCCGCAGCAGGTGTGTACCCGGCCAGGGAACGGCGCCGGCAGCGAACCCCGGGCTGTCGCTGATCGCCGCCCTCTGCTTCCTCAGGAGGAGGCTGCCAAGAGCCTGCTGGCGGAGTTCAACCTGGGCTGCGACGTGCAGCACACCGGCCACGTGTACCGCGTCTACGTCAACACCTTCCTGGGCTTTGGGGGCAATTTCGCTCGGCAGCGCTACGAGGAGCTCGTGCTGAACCAGACGTACGCGCAGAACCGGTACTGCTGCCACGCCTGGCGGCGCCCCAGTGCGATACGAGGCAGCGGGGCCTTCCCGGCGCTCGCTCCCCCTTGCATTTGCCGCAGGAGCCACCTGCAGTGATAACGGCTCCCACGGCCACGCTGGCAGCAGCGGGGCGCCAGCAGCAGGTGCTTGGGCTTCACGTGGCGCCCGAGCGCTGCGCTCAGAGCCCAGCAGGTTTATCAGTGCCACCGCTCGCTGCCTCCAGCGCATTGTCCCATGGCGTCCCCGCCTCCAGCTCTCTCCTCACCTCTCATTCCTTGCTCCTTTCCCAGGCTGCACGGCCAGCAGATGGGGCTGAGCGCCGAGACCCCCTTCCTGGACCCCTGCCTGCCCGTGGGGCTGGAGGACACGGTGACGAGGGGCGACCGAACGCTGCACATACGCGGGCGAGGGGACTGGCAGGCCTGCGCCGAGCTGCTGCAGCCCCTCCTCGGGGGGCCCAACAGCAGCCAGGACTCCCTCACGGGGGCCTACAAAGCGCCCATTGACTTCAGCAACAGCGAGTTTTATGGCTTCTCCGAGTTCTTCTACTGCACCGAGGACGTGCTGCGCCTGGGGGGCTACTACAACGCCCCCACCTTCACTGCTGCCGCCCAGGTGATGGGACCCCCTGCACAAGGGGAGGGGGAGGCACTGTTATGGTGCTGGGAGCGAGCAGGGGAGGTTCCTCAGCTCTGAACCCCGACTTCTCCTTCCCCAGGAGTACTGCAGCCAGAGGTGGGAGGTGCTGACCAAGCGCTTCCGCGGTGGCCTCTACTCATCGCATGCGGACGAGCATCGAGTCAAGTAAGGGGCCGTGGGTGTACCCCCAGGGGGGCCCACCAGTTTGGGGGGCCATGGTGGGCTCTGCTTTGAGTCCAGCCCTGCAGTCACATCTGGCTGACGCTCCCGTGCGCTGTCCGCAGGTACCAGTGCTTCAAGTCGGCCTGGATGTACCAAGTCCTCCACCAGGGCTTCCACTTCCCCCCAGACTACCCCAGCCTGCGCACGGCCCAGCTGGTGTATGACCGGGAGGTGCAGTGGACGCTGGGCGCCATCCTCTACAAGACGCGGTTTCTGCCACTCAGGTAATGCAGGAAGAAGAATGAGCTCCAGGGCTGTGCCCCAGAGCCCAGCTGCGAGGGGAGGGGTGGCAGCAGAAGGGCTCTCAGCAGTACTCTATACCCAACGCGGCTCCCACCTCATTCCACCTCCTCTCTGCAGGGATCTCCGGCAGGAGAGCATCCGGCAAGCGCACGCCTCCTGGCTGCGCCTCTCCTTTGTCTACAACCACTATCTCTTCTTTGCCTGCATCCTGGTTGTCGCGCTGGCCATAGTCCTCTACCTCCTGCGGCTGCGCCGCATCCACCGGCGGCAGCAGTGCGCCGCGCAGCTCGACGTGCTGTGGCTGGACAAGGTGGTGCTGCTGCCGCCGGGCCAGGCCGCCGGGCCGTGACACCGGGGGTGCCGCACCAGCAAAACCAGGACTGAACGGCAGCCTGGGCTCCCAGGGCTCGGGTGCTTCCTTGAGGACCATCTCAGCTCCGCACTCCGTCATCTCCACCTCAGAACCAGGCGCTGGGGGCGGAGGCAGCTACGGACAGTGGAGCCCTCCTCTCAGCCTCGCCCCTCAGTCCTCATCTTTGCATTCCTTGGCCTCTGGCCTTCACCTTGCTGCAGGGGGTAGAGAAAAGCCCTTTGCTGCCACAGCAGGGTCAAACTGCAGCCCCTGCCGGTCCCTCAGAGAAGCAGGACTTCCCTGAGGCAGCCCCGTCGGGGCTGTAGCCTGAAGGCCCAGGCTATCCCCCCGGTCAGTCACCAGTTCGCAGAGCAGCTTGGTGAGGAGGTGCTACAGCCCGCTGCCTAGGCTGGCCTTTCCCCAGGCTGCCATGAGCATCGGGGCTCAAGAAGTTCCCGCAGGAACCCCTGAGCCGTGAGTTCCCTGAGCTGCTCTGCTGGGGCTGACCCCACTGAGAGCCCTCCCTCCTGGGGCTGTGCTGTCTGTCAGCCACAGCCTCCCCTCTTGCAGAACAATCCTCCTGCAGTGTTAATCGGTACCCAGGCGCAGCGCTGAGGGCTCAGGGACTGCTTCCCAGGGCCCCACCAAAGCAGGCTGTGCTTCCTTTCATTCCTTCCCTCCTAAGCACGGGGCATCCTGCAGTTAATCGGGCGCTAAGCGCAAGGACCAGTGGTTGTTGCCCTGCGAACGCAGGCTGGGCCTGCCTCTGGGGCAGCCACCTCACTCCAGCCGTGCTGGGGGTGCAGGGGGCAGCTCAGGGCTGGGGCTGCCTCCTGCACCGCTCCGTGCACTGGCACAAGCCCTGTTCGCCGGGGGCTGGAGCCCTGACCAACCAAATCAAGTTCTTCACTTTTTACTTGAACTCACCCGCGACCATTCCCGTAGCAATAAAGAGAAGCCTTGAGCCATCCAGCAGTTGTCTTGTGCTCCAGCGAGATCCAGCCAGCAGCGACGGGGCGGGGCTGGCAGCGGGCCCCAGGGTCACATCACACTGCTGGGGCCTGCTGCAGGCACGGGGCAAGGGAGGTGCCTTGGCGCCAGCAGCTGCCCTGCACAGCTGAGCTCACTGAACAGCTGTGATCCCTCCAAATAACGCCGCCCACCTCCTTCCTCCCAGTTCAAGGCAGCCAAGCCTGCTCCCTCGAGCCTCTGGAAGCTGCTCTCTGCTTGGTACCTTACTTACAGCTCAGCCTTATGACTGAAGGCACCCAGCTGCTACAGCTCCTGCGTGGCCCTGCAGGACCCAAGCCCAGCTGCTCTCCAGCTGGGCAGGTCCCCAAGTCTCCCTCTGGCACGTGCCGCAGTTTATCTGTGACCCCAGCCCCAAAGGACAACCGTACGGGTGGCATCAAGGATAAGATTTGCCCTGCACACGTGCTGCCACCTTTTCCTCAACAGCTGAGGGTCCCAGCCTTGTTCTCACTGCAAGAGCAGGGTTAGAGGTGATGGGAGACGGGGGACAATCCGAATAAAGCCGAGACTTCCTCTGCCTCCAAGCAGCAAGTGCCTGCGTCCAGCATCACTTACTAAAAAAGGATTTATTTCCACAACACAAACTTGGCACAGACAAATAAATAAATACAGATAAGTTATCTGATAAATAGGGGCATGGGACAACTCTGTACGTTCTCAGAACATGGACATAGGTAGGAATGACGGCGGTACCTAGACACTACTGCAGCACCCCTGCTGCTGGGGCAGGAGATGACAGGGCCCCCCTCCAGCCCCAGGCTGCCAGGCAGAGCCCCCTGCCCAATACCCCAGCACCTCCTGCCGTGCACCCCTGCCACCCTGCATTCTCCTGCAGTGCCAGCCTTCCCTTCTCCTACCCTCAGCAGGGACCGCAGGGAGGCTCCCGCCTGCACGAGCTCCTCATCCCAGGCAGCGGCACTGCCTGCAGCCGGTGGGGGTGCAGAGCTCCGGGTGCGCTGGGGCTGCGGGTCCGGCCTCTGGCCCAGCACCTCTGGGGGCTGCCTGGGACGGGAAGGGAGATGCTGGAGCAGCAGCAGGAGCTGGGGGAGGAAGAAAGGGAGACGTTAGCACCGAGCTGTGCCCGCTCAGAGAGAGCTCAGGTGGGAGCACTTGGCTCGGGGCTGCTGGGTCCGTGCTGGGGCTCAGCACCCTGCGGCCCCACGAGCAGGAGCAGCTCCCACCCGCAGTGCCCAGCCCCCGGGTTTCGGGGACACGTCGGCCACCCGTTCCCACTCACGGTGACGACGGGGGGCTCTCCGTTGTGGCGCGGGGCTCACTCCCAGAGGAAGCGCACGTACCAGATGGTCTCGTTCTTCAGCTGCGGCCCGAACAGGGGGTTGGCCTGCGCCAGGATGGCGATCAGCCAGCTGCGGACAGAGCGGGCCCGTGAGGCGCGGGGCTGGGGGCAGGCGGGGAGAGAAAGAGGCAGGGAAGGAGGCCGCAGGCCGGGTACTCACAAGAGGTAGCAGCACACGGCGGTGGTCACCAGCATGGTGATGATCACCCTGCGGAGACAGCGCGGTCAGGGCCGGGGGCACGGCCCCGTCCCCCGCGGTCTCTCCCCGTTCCCCCCGCACTCACCCGCGGTTGGGCCCCTTGGGCACGAACCAGGGGGCGGCGACGCCCACGAGCCCCCAGAAGGCGGAGAAGAGGACGAGCGGCAGCGCGAAGCTGTGCGCCGTCATGGCCGCCCTAGCGCTTCTCCCCGCCCCGCCCACCGCCGAGCCCGCCGGCCAATCGGCGCGCTGCGCGCCACCGCCCCGCCGCCTCCCATTGGCGCAGACGAGCCCCGCCCCCCTCCTGGTACCCCGCGGAGGCGGCAGCCTCCCCTCGGCCTCGGCCTCGACAGGGGCCGCGCCGCCCGCGCCTCCCGCCCCGCGCCCCGCAACAGGCGGACACCAGCGGCTGGGGGACAGCAGCTCCTTTATGGCACGCGGCCCGACCTCCGGCCCGCCGTCGCGGTGGAGGCCGCGCCTCCTCCCGGCCTCCTTGGTTCACTTGGGCAGCCTCCGCAGCTCGGCCATGAGCCACAGGGCCACGCTGAGCAGCGCCAGGGAGCCCGACTGGTGCGTGGCGGCCAGCGGCGTGGGGACGTAGAGCAGCAGGGTGCTGATGCCCAGGCCAACCTGCCGAGAAGGAAGAAGCGTGAGCGTGGCTGCTGACACAGCACCGAGCACAAAACGTGGCAGAGGAAGGCCCACGGCCAGACCTCCCACCCTCCGATGAGCCTGTGCAAGCGGTGCCACCTCCCAGCTCCAGATTCCTGGGGACAGCAAAGCTCTTGCACCACTTCCCTGATGGGGAAGGGTCTGTCTTGGCGATGTTTTGCAAAGGAAATAAAATAAAAAGTACCTGCATGCAAGCCACAGCCAGTAAGGAAGCCACTGCCGTCCTGGTCCTGCGAGGGAGTGGGATCTTCCGCGAGAAGAGGTACAGCGCCGCGACGGCTGTGACTGTAGTAATTCCCTGAAGAGGGAAACGAGTTTGTAGTGGGAAGGAGAAACAACCGCCCCTCAAGAAAAGTCCGAAGGGAAGGGGTGCAGATGCCTTTGGCTGCACCTTCCATAGAGTAAAATAAATTCCGTGATCACCATCTAACTGTAGGAACAGTTCATAGCCATGACCAAATCCATGCCCCCCCCACCAGGTTAACCCTGAAATTTAACCCAAGCTATGGAGAGTTCTGTTTTCTCTGAATTAACGCTTTCCTTCCAATAGCTTTTCCTCATTTCTTCAGTTCATTAGGGATTATTTTTGCTCTCTCTCCATCTGTCACCTTGACAATTAAAGGTGGAAGCTGTCAGCTGGAAAACTGATCTTGTTTTCACCCCCCAGCCAGTTCCCCAGCATTATCTCGTCACACATGTCACACCAGGTGATTCCTCTTCTAAGTCACTTAATCGTCCTTTCAGTCTTAGCAATGGCTTAGCCCACGGCAACGCCAGCAGTGGTATTTAATAGCCAAATTGCTCCAAGTTTTTTTTCCCCACAAGGCACTGTTGGTGTGAAGCAACTTCAGAAATGCCGGAGGAAGCAGACGCCACTCAGCAGTGAGATTTCCAAGCTTTATTTCGACATCCACAGACGTTTCCGCAGCGAGGGCTGCCCTGATTTGCAGCTCACGTTATGGAAAACGAGACACAAAGAAATGACGCCTGTAACTCGGGCAGGAAGACGTCCTTAAGGAAGGAGACCACGTTGGAAAAAAAACAAATGAGTGCTAACCTCCCTCTTTCTTTGGAAGCAGGTTGGTGACAAGGCTCTCAGGACCTTAGGACGCCCTGGATATCACTCACACTGACAGAGCCCCGGCCCAGAGAGGACAACTTGGCTGTAGGAAGCAAGCGGGAGGAAGCAGACAGAGCAGGAAGATGGCACTTACCAAGATCCTGTGATCAAACTGGACAGTCGTAGGATTCTCAAAGATATTTCTCAGCGTGGGGGAGAAGGCAAGAAGGTCATCTGGGATCCAGCGTTCCCCCATTTTGGGGAAGGAATTGTACACCAGGCCGGCGTCCAGCCCTGCCACAAAGGCACCTGCAATTCCAGAGCAGAGGACAAGGCTACTGGACCAGGCGCAGACGGCACCCCGGGCACAGCCCTTCAGTGCAGCCTGATGCAAGAATGCAACCTGGTCCTGAACTTCGCCAGGAAACATGCAGGGATCACACAACAGCACGCACATCTCGGCCTGCTCAGAACTTCCCACTAAGGGAAGTTTTTGAATGTAGGCTCCCTGAAAGGAATGAAGTTTTCCCACAGAACACAAGGGTTGTTTTTTTTTTTTTGCAGTCCCCAGCAGCCCAGAAGGAAAACAGGGCAGAGAGAAACAAGCCGCGGACAGGACAGCGGTACAGAACAGCCTTACCTGAAAGAGCCGTAAGGAAGATGAGAGCTGTAGTGCCATGAGCAAAGTGCCTCAGGCGTGTGAGCTGACGGGTCTCAGGCAACTGCAAAACAAAGTGGAAAGACCCAAGTAAAATATTTCCAGGGCTGTTTGCAACAAGTGAGGGAAGCTTTCAGTGCTCATACAGGCTGACAGGTTGGCGTGTGTTTTACAGGAGGGATACAGAGGGCAACACACAGCACAGCCACGCTTCAGTGGTTCCTCAAAACCACAAGTAATGAAGCCCAACCTCATGCAGAAACTGAGGTGGGCGCTGGACAAGCGTTAGCACAAATCGTTTAATCCTGCCTGAGCTTGCACAGACTGAGACTAATCACTGCTGAGCGTGAGCACAACAGCCCCAAGTCAAATGCAACATCCCGTAACTGTTACCAAATAGCCTTTTTACAAACTTCCAGGAACAGGATAAGATGGAAGTCACCATCGCTCTCCACACCCTTTCCTTCACCTCACAACCCCCACCCTCCCAATGCTGTGCTGTGCCTTCAGCTCCTGGGGCGCCGCCTCGTACCTGGTGTCGCGGCGGCAGCAGCAGAGAGAGCCCCGTCCACAGACTGGCAGCGTACAGAACCAGCGCGGAGCCGAGGTGTGCTGCGAGGCGGTACTGGCTGACCCGAGGGATGTCGTAGGAATCTGGCTTTTCTTCCAGTCCGCTCTTGACCATGTACCAGCCCAGCAGCCCCTGGCAAAACAACAGAGGGTGAACCAGCTCCCCCATCCCATTAAACACAAAGCCAGAGGAACGTTAGGAATGAAATACCTTGCTTCTTCCATCTTAAATCACCTACCAGCACTCTCCCCCTCCTCCCCCCCAAAATCTTTCGTGAATCCCAGTGTCTCAACTCCACTCAGTCAGGAATGGTTCACGGGAGATACCCCAGCTATTCCCCGTGGCTGCAGAGCGCTCACCTGGAAGCACACGAGCCCGCAGAGCGCAAGAACGCAGCCCTTCATGGGGCGGCTGAGCCAGCCCTTCCTCCAGAAGTAGGCAGCCGGCAGGATGTAGGCCAAGCCCACGACGCGACCCCACATGCGATGCGAGTACTCCATGTACCAAATGAACTTGAACTCTGTCAGCGTCATGTCATGGTTCAGGCTGTTAGGGGTGTTAGAACAAAGATCTGCTTAACGTGATGGCACAGTCCTGCTCCCTGTGATGAGGGGTCGCCTTCCTCCAGAGAAGGAGGTGACAGTGAAGGAAGGTGACTGCGTACAGCCACCACCAGATGCGCTCTGCTCGCCTTGCTGGTGGTATTAGAGGGCATTCCTGTTCTCATGAGAGCACCCAGTGTTGTATAGCCACAGGAGCGATGCTCCCAGCCCCATCCCGCCTCTGACCACTCACATTCTGAACTCGGGGAACTGCTGGTACTTCTGGAACTCTGCTTCCCACTCCTGCTGCGTCCTCGGGGGCTTCATCTCCTTCACCAGGTGCCAGTCGACCATGGAAAGGCCGGACTCCGTCAGCCTGCGAGCAGACACGGGTCACTGCCTGAGCGTTAAGCAGACAGCACTGACAGCGCTGGGGGAAGGGCAGGGAGCTGGGGAAGGCCTCAGGACGCCCAGGAGCGCCTGTAAGTGATTCCCAGCTGCCAACCCCAGCCATCCCAGCCAGAGATGGAGTAGGGTGAGAAGCTTCCACCTCACGCCCGGTGGCGCTCACCGCTCCCCCCCCCAAGGCCGGGCCGCCCTCACCTGGTGACGCCGCCCAGCACCACGGCACCGGCCACGGCACCGCTACAGGCGAGCAGCCACCGCCCCACGGCGGCCGGGACCGGGGCGGGCGGCGGCGGCAGCCGCTGCTGGAGGCCGAGGAGCCGGGGCCGGGCCCCGCCCCGCCCCGGGCCCAGCAGCCGCGCCCCGGTCCCGGCGCAGCGCAAGACCCGCAGCATCCTGAGCGACCCCGGAAGTGGCGGCGACGACGGCGGGACCGGAAGCCGTGGCGAACGCTTCCGGCCGTCACCTGGGCGTCACCATGACGATCCCGCGGCACGTGACCCAGAGCCAGCAGCGACCCCCGCGCGCCGCCAGCGCAGGTGAGGGGAGGGCGCGGGGCGAGGCGGGGGCGGGGCCGGGGGAGGGGGGCGGGGCTTGTGGGGAGGGGGCGAGGCCGGAAGCGGAAGCGGAGGAGGCGGAAGCGGAAGTGTGGCGGGAGGCCTAGCCGCACAGCGGACGCCGTCATGGCGCTGCACGGGCTGACGGCTCCGCTGCCGCCCCGCAGGCATGGAGGATGGCTTCCTCATGGAGGTGTGCGTGGACTCGGTGGAGTCGGCCATCAACGCGGAGCGCGGAGGTGAGGCACCGGGGGGGGGGGGGCGGGGCGGACAGGGCCCGGTGTGACCCGCTGTGATCGCCTCTCCGCAGGTGCCGGCCGGATCGAGCTGTGTGCGGGCCTCGTCGAGGGAGGAACCACGCCGAGCATGGGTGAGACCCCGGACCCAGACCCCCGCGGTTCCCCTTCCTTCGATTCCCCCTCCCCCAGTTCCCTCTTCCCCCCGGTTTCTCCTTTACCCGGTGCCCCCCTTCCCCTGTGCCTGTTGCCCCCGGTGCCCGCCCCCCCCAGCCTTCCTCAGGCCCAACAGCTCGGTCAGCACCTCCTCCCTAACTCACCTTCTCCCTATTTCCCCTGTTCCCTGTCTCTCTGTGCCCCTGCCAGGCCTCCTGCAGGTGGTGAAGCAGTGTGTGCGGGTCCCGGTGTTTGTCATGATCCGGCCCCGCGGCGGGGATTTTCTCTACTCGGACCGGGAGGTGGAGGTGATGAAGGCTGACATCCGCCTGGCTAAGCTGCACGGGGCTGACGGGCTGGTGTTCGGGGCTCTCACCGAGGACGGGCGCATCGATACGGAGCTCTGCACGGCATTGCTGGGTAAGAGCATCCCTACTTGCGAACGCTGAGCTCGGCGCGATGCCATCGGGAGCAGGTGTTGCAGTTCAGTGCTGCTCTCTGTGATGCTGCGGAAAGCACTGTGTAAGTGCCTTGGTCTGCAGGCAGGCTCTGTCTGTGTCCTTGCTCGTCTCTCCCCCTTTTATAAGTGTCGTGCGTTGTCATACACACAACACGTTAAATAGGTAGGAATAGCTGCAGATCAGCTCCCTGAGTTTGGGGCCACTTGGAACAAAAACGTAGGGCTTCAGAAGGAGAGAGAATGAGGTGAAGTGCTTTGGCGGATCAGAGTCTCAAAGCGTTGGATTTCTTCTCTTTTTCTTTGCCCTTTGTTCTAATCTTGATGTCCTGTGACAAACCGTTAGGCCAGACCCTCAGAGTATACCAAGAGGGGAATTTGCTTCCCTTTCTTTTCCACCAGCTATGCCCAGAGCCGAAGAGCACTGAGCCTTCCTCTGGTGACGTGGAGCTGGGATTTTTGTGTGCAGATGGAAGTGCTGCATGGAGTACAGCACCTGAGAGGGATCTTGCCAGTATTTGCATCCATTAAAGCAAGGAGGTGCTCTGCTAGGCCCAGCGTTTTCAGGGCAAGAGGCAGTTAGGTTCCTTTTTGTGGAAGTAGAAAACCTTCACCCAGTAAATTGCTAATGCTGAGCACCACCGATGAAGTTTTTTTTATGGACTAATTTAGAACAGAAATTAGAGGTAGTGGAAGAAATTGGAACAAATCATATCTCCTCCTTTCAAAGAGCACTGGTCCTGTCCCTTTTCCCTGGTGGATGGGACAACTTCCATACTCTGTTCCTGCAGAGAAAGACCTCTCTGGCAGGAGTAGAGGATTTTTTCCCAACCAAAGAACCTGGACAAGGAGGAGCAGCTGTAGCTGTGGTGTTCCCAGCAAGTGCTGGGAGTGTTCTGAGCTCCCCAGAAATGGCCCAAAAGCCTTTTTCCTCTTTTCCCTGATGTACATCTCTGGGTCTAGCACAAGGGACTCTCTGCCAGCCCAGACTGACCATGTGTCTTCTTATTGCAGCTGTTTGTCGTCCCCTGCCTGTCACGTTTCATCGAGGTGAGTCACCAGCACAGGGCCCTATCGTGGACCAGCCTCTGCCCTGCTGACGGGGGAAGGTGGGGCTGGGAGGTAGCTGGGCTCAATGGAGGTGGGGGAAAGCTGTGCGTGCTTTCAAAGAGTACGCTGTAGTCGTGTCCTTTGCCCAGGAGGGAAAAGGTCTAGGGGGCCCAGGCTTGGTGGCCATGTCACTGCCCCGTGTGGGGAGGTAATGTTGAAACGTTCAAGGAGCTGAGCACCGCAGCCCTGCTGCAAGGGCGATTTCATAGCCGGGAGCTGTGCCTCCTTGCAGCGGTGGCAAGCTGGGAGAAGGGCCCTTCCCATCTCCTTTTCCCTCGGATGGAGGGCGGGAGCAGGGTTTAAGCGATGAGCTGAGTGATTCCTGAGCTGTTCTGTTGGTCTCTTAGCCTTCGACATGGTGCATGACCCTCAGGTGGCACTGGAGACCCTGATTTCTCTGGGGTTCGAGCGTGTGCTGACCAGCGGCTGTGACAGCTCAGCGCTGGAAGGATTGTCTTTGATTAAGAAACTTGCGGAGCAGGTAAGTGTTCTCCTGCTCCTCTGGGTCACCGTGGCTTCTTGGGCATTGCTTGGAGGCAGCCCCTTTGTGGTAACCCTCATTTCTGTGAGGGAGCTGCTGTCCAGGAGCTCTTTCCCCCACCTCTGGTTTGGCTTTAGTCTGTTTTCACAAGTCCCTGTGGGTTGGATCCCTGCAGCAAGGGCTGACGGGGCTGCTCTTGCTCATGAAGTCAGAGGCGGGCGGTAAGAGCTGGTTTCAGGACAGGGCTTTGGCTCCAGTTTGATCCCAACTTTGGGGCAACGGTGCCCATGTGAGCTGCCCTTCAGGGCTCTGATGGCTTAGAAACAGCTGGGAAGCCGCTGCTGGGGTCAGCTCGCGCAGACAGCAGCGTGGGGGCTCTTCTGGGGTGTCACAGTTCCTGTCAGGAAAATGTCATCTGTTCATGAGAGGTAGTCAGGTGAGACAGAGAAGTAATGGGAAATGGCAACAAGTTGCCTCAGCTGTAAGTCTTTTCTGCTTTTCTTTGTCAAAATGGGAACAGGACAAAAAAGAAGGGTGAGAGTACGTGAATCATAAGCTATGGCGGCACTTCTGAGGGGATGGTACACAAGCTTTCATTGCCACCGCATAATGGCACGTGGGGACATAGTGCTGTGGCAATATCACTAATGTGTTGCTCTTCTTTCAGGCAAAGGGCAGAATTGTGGTGGTGCCAGGTAATTGTTTTTTTCCTCTTACCTGTAACAGGTCCGGTTTTCTCTGGCTCCTGTTCCGTAGCCCCTTGCCCTGGGGCCTGCTGTCTCATGGGGCTTTGTGAGCCAGGTCCCCAGCAGGGAGGTGCTCCTGCCCTGGTGTGAGTAAAGGCCTCAGAGCCTGCAGCTGCTGCTCACCGGAGGATCTGGGGACAGTTCTAGATCTGTGGGAGGGTGTGAGCCACGGCTTCTCCCATCTCGTTACAAGTGCCAGGGTCTCCATTGTCCCAAGGGCTCTTTTCCCCCTCTGTGCAGGTGGCACTGATCCCTTAGCAGGTAGATCCCGGGGGTGCTGTCGGGTTTGGGGCGGTGCTTTCCATGCTGGATGTGACATAAACAGAGATTCTTCCCACCAGGGGGTGGCATCACAGAGCGCAACCTGCAGAGGATTCTGGAAGGCTCTACTGTTTCCGAGTTCCATTGCTCTGCTCGCTCAGCCCGGGACTCGGGGATGAAGTTCAGGTAACTGTTGTTTTTTGTTGTTTGTTTATTTGTTTTCTATTTTCTAGCCATCCTGTGTAAGGGAAAAGCTGGATTCATGTGAATATAAGTTTGCAGAACAGGTCTAAATTTCGAACAGCTTTCTGGGTGCTAATTGTGCTCTTGTGGTTGGGATTGTGATGCCTGGCTCTGTGTTCTGCAGCGGTGCTCATCATCTGGACTCATGCTCCAAGCACAACCAGATCTTTGGGCATTTCCTCTGCTACTGCTGCCCTAGGGTTTGTGAATGTGCTTGTGCTTGGGAAGGCAGGTTCTGGTCTAGTTGTCTTTGACCTGTAAAACCGATGCGTGTGGCTTTTGGGAGGTCTGTGGGAGACACCTCTGTGCACAGTGAGGTATGGTTTACATTTGACCACAGGTCTGCACGGAGTTTCCGTAGGTGCTGGGTTTTTTTGTCCTTTGAATTATTCCTTGTTCTGTCACTGTCTCTCATCTTTGGTCTGGGTGGCACCAGCAGGTATTCTGGCTGCTGCTGACGCTGGGGGAAATGGCTTTCCTTGCCGTATCGTACTCATCTGTATCCCCTGCAGCTGGTAACCAGTCACTTTCCTTACAGAAATCCAAACGTTGCCATGGGAGCATCCTTCTCTGCCCCTGAATACTCCATAAAGGTGGCAGATGTGGCCAAAGTGAGGACCCTGAACGCAATTGCAAAGAACATCCTGTAGCAGAAGGAACTGTGCCGGGACAAGAGCGATGAGACTCTAGGGTCTTCCCTGCCACATGGACAGATGTGTACCGCTTCCGTCCTCAGGCTGCAGAGGATGCAAACTAGGTGACAAAGCCTGACGTTTCTTCCCTTGGTTTCCCCTGAGTGACCAGTCCCTGACTTGGCTGGAAACTTGGCGTTGGCCATTTTAAATAAAAGGACTCATTCCTGGACATTGTGGCAACAAGCTGCTCCACAATACTTCAGGAGGAAGGGAGCTGAGCACGTAGAGGAGTGACTTGTGTAGCACTGCATGTGATCATCAAATAAACAGTGCAGCTGCTCCCCTCTTGCTGTGTAGTGTGGTGGCTTTTTTATTTGAATTTAATTTTACAGATAGTGTGTGATCTGTTTCGCATAGTTCAGTCCATTATGCTTTGGTGTCAGTTCTAGATAGATACTGTGAATGGAGAAGTCCACATGAGCTCATCTGTGTAACATGAGGCAGTTTGCACAGGAGACACAAACATTTACCAAGGGAAAGATAACAGCAAATAAACACTGAGCTAAAAATGTGACTAAAACCCTAGTCATGTGTCAGGAGAGCTAGGTCTGAGAGCAGCAGAACAGAG
Organism: Heteronetta atricapilla; assembly: GCA_011075105.1. NCBI lineage: Eukaryota > Metazoa > Chordata > Aves > Anseriformes > Anatidae > Heteronetta > Heteronetta atricapilla. The sequence continues at coordinate 15,417 of JAACYQ010025570.1, forward strand.
AGAAGTGTCAGAATTAGCCTCCGGCCGCACCAAAGGAGAAAACAATCACATCTAGAATGCCAGGGAGGTAAACATCATAGCCACAGCTGGAAAACAGTGCCTGCTGTGGTGCACAGTTGGGGGTTAGAAACCCAGCAGCTGCTAGGTAAAGAGAAGCAAAACAAAGCTGTCTGTTGGTACAGCAGAGGTGATGGTAGAGGTGATGAACACGTGAGATAAACAATGGGAAGAAGCATCTACAGACCTGACTGGTTAGGTGAGCTAGCTGGGAGCCAACCTGGGTTACGGAGAGTGCTCGAGGGGGAGGGTGGGTAGATGATGAGATTCCTTGGGAAGCCAAGGGGCTTTTCTCAGGGAGTTTCCAGGTTCTTTTCCTAACACGAAGCACTAACCATATGTCTATTATTCAGACAGTGCCTGGGGGAAAGAGCCTGTGGAGTTACTGCTGGTTAGTCAGAATTGAAGCCTTAGACTGCTTTCAGTTACCTCGCCAAATACCCAACAAAATATCTGAACGGTGTCAGAGGTCCATCAGAAGAGTAGGGACCTAGTGATAAAGGACCTTTAGTCTTGCTCCTTGGTGTTCTCTAGAAGATGTACAAAGCTGAAGAGAATCCCCCTGATGACAGAGAGCTTCTTAGAAAGTGAAAAACTTCAGATTAGGGTTCAGATTTGCCTGCCCATCTTGGCAGTAGCATACAGTCTGTGAGGATGACGGGAGAATGTAATATTTGACAAGGTGGCAGCAGCAAGTCACCCTAACAGAACGAGGTAGTTGAAAACCTGTAACAGTAACTACATAGCTTCATCTCAGGGGGCACATCCACCTTTCACATGGATCCATCACAGGTATCAGTGGTTCCCAAAACACGTCTCAGGAGCATACATCGTATTTCTGAAGAGCAGGGAAAGGAATGACTGTGTGCATTTTTCAGTACTGGCTGATGTGTACTCAGTAGAAAGGATTCAAAGTCAGAAGGAATAGTTTCATGTGTGGATATAGTTGCTGTAGTTCGGGACACCTGAGTTCATGGCTTAAGTTGTGAGATTTCATGAGTCATGGTGGTGATTAAGGTATCTCGGAGGTCTTTTCCAACCTAACTGATCTGATGGTTCTGTGTTATCACAGAGGCACGACTATAACTCAGTGTGAATGTTCTGCTGACACAGCCCTCTGGTATCATATACAGAGAGTTCTGTTCAATTTGCGTGAAGGGTTTTTGTTTGTTTGTTTTTCTTAAAGAGACTTTTGAACTTAAAGTGCTTTACCATGACAAAGCAGAGAAACAAACCCTTCAGAAACTGAGATGAGCAGCGAGGACTGGACTAATTTGTAGATTGCCTTGCAGAAGTCTCCTTCCCAGACCAGATCGGGTGAGACAGGCAAGAAGGAATGCTGCTTTTGAAAATTTAAGTTACAAGATGGTGGACCACACGTGGGTAAAAACGGGGAGCACAGAGAAAGTGTGATATTGTTGGCCAAAGAGAAGTTAACATTGCTCAGAAGGTGAGGTTGTGAGGTGGGGTGCCAGCAAAGAGCATGGTGTGGACCACAAGGTCCACGATTCAGTGATTTCTTGTCTAACTTATCTAATTCTTATCAGATTGCTGCTCTCATCAGCAGCGTATTTGTGCTGGCCTGGAGGACATGTCACGGGTTAGCTTTCCTAAAAAATAAATAAATAAAATGAAGAGGATTTAATCAGACAAGGCAATAATAATTAACCCATCAGTTAGACATTGAACCTTCCTCTGCTGTTGGTGGCAAGGGGGCTGTTCCTGAGCAATTACTCACTGTATCACCCTTGACTTCTGAGCTACTAAATGAACAAATGAGACAGCAGAATCCTTTCAGTCCCTGTACCTTTCCCTTTTACCTAATGCTCCTCAAAAGCTTGCATGACAAAGCAAATCCTCTTCTAGCCTTAGGAGAGCACCGTCCCCCCCGACCCTACACCTCCACCTGTCTAAGTAGGAGGGTGATGACTTAGTGGCAGTCCCCCTCCTCAGGAATGGTCCCTGGCTGTCAGGTACTGGGGGTTGCCTTAGAATGGAGAGGGAAAGTGGTATGGGTTTTCTGGTCGGCCGACTGCTGTAACCCCCAGCTACATGCTCAGTGAGCACAGGGATGTGGGAAAGGGAGAAGAAAAAGGTGGAAAAATCTCCAGGATCTGCCGGCAAGAATTTGGCAAAAGGAACCTGGATCCTGGGGACTCACAAAGGCAGCATGAGGACAGCTCAGCTGCCACACTGGGCCGGCTGGCAGGTCTGGGCGCTGCTGGTGTCCTGGGCATCCTTGCTGGTGGCGCCTGTGAGGAAATGCTCCTGAGGCACCAGTCTTTGCTTGACTTTCTGGCAGCATTCAGCAGCCTTGTTCTGGAACAAAAGATTTGTTACACCAATGCAGTTTTGTGGTTGTGCACAAGCCCATCTGTGTACACTGGCAAAGGCTGTGATGTCACAGCAATGGCCGTGTTGTGCAATGACTTCACTGCAGAGCCTGCGGCGGCTCTGTGACAGCAGCTTCCCTTCCTTCTCTTTCTTGGGGCTTCCTTTTTTTCCCTTCCCTGGGGCTTGTGCGGTTTTCCAAGGCCCTTTTGATCACTGCTTAGGTCTGTGGCGTTGCGCAATGGCACCAAGTTGATAATTAACTGTGTGCCATCAGGGATTTTATCCCAACTCCAGCTGAGGGTGTGTGGGGACTTTTATCCCGCGTATCCACCCCGGACTCTCACAACCAGGCAGAGCGAGGAGAAGAAGGAGCTGCTGTCTTGTCTCTCCTGAACCAAGCCATGTCGGCAGCCCTGGAGAAGTTCTGCGGCTCTGTCTTTTGGGTGAGTGGCTGTGTCGGTGCCCCCATTGCCCATCAGGGCAGGATGCTCAGTGGAAGGGGAGAGCAGTAAATTGGGAGGGTGAGTGTGGAGGACTGCGGCTGCAGTGGGATGGAAACTGTGGGTAGGAGCCCTAGAAGTTCTGGCTTTTGTGCTGTGAATCAGGTGAGGGTCAAGCGATCCCAAGTCACCTGGCTGGCTGTCCTTGCCATCAACAGAATGCCTCGTACCTCACTCGCCCGGATGCTGACCTGCCGGAGTGCTTCCAGAAGACTGTGCTGGTCTGGATCCCCCTTGGCTTCCTCTGGGTTTTCTCTCCATGGCAGCTCCTGCCCATGTGCAAATCCAAAGAGAAGAAATCATCTCTGACCAAACTCTACATCTTCAAACAGGTTGAGTAGGGCTGAGGGGGCGCGGAGGGCAGGCTGGAGCAGCCTGGGATGAAGGGGTGTCATGTAGAAAGCTTCTGGGTTGGAGTCAGGTGAAGAATGGATGGATGGGAAGTGTAGGAGAGAGGGAGCAATGGGCTGGGGGTACCCAAAGGGAAGCCCATGGTGAGGTGTATCTGGGACAGAGGGGATAGATAATAGAGCTGGGATGCACAGGGAGGGTATAGGTATGTGTTGTGGCCCGTGATCTTGTGGGCTCTTGTGCTCTGAGCTTAAAACGATGGCAGTACTCCTGTGGAAGGGCCCTAGAAGGCTCTCCAGGCCAGGTATGGGTTGGAGGGGTGCAATGCTCTATGGGGCTCGGTGCTTTCAGCCCCATTGCGTTGTCTCCCAGTGGTGCCCAGTGCACCTGCAGGGCTGGGTCTTCCCTCATGACCGCTGCCCTCTCCACGCAGGTGCTCTCTGTGCTGCTGGTGCTGACGGCGGTGGCGGAGTTGGCGCTGGCATTTCTGGAGGACACAGGGCAGGACTCCCCACCAGCTGTCCACTACACAAACCCCAGCCTGTACATCGTCACCTGGGTAAGCACGAGCTGGACATTGTCACCAAAATGACAGGATGTGACAGCAGGGACAAGCAGCAGAAAACTTCCATAGCACGGGGATCGGGGGAAACTGTCTCTGCAGGGAAACAGCTGGGGAGATGGGTAGGGACCAGCCTGCAGTATGTATGGGAGGTGCCCAAGGGAATAGGCTGAGGGTGGGTGTCTGGCTGTGTGGTGCTCCCTCCTTCCTAAAAACTGGGATAGATGCTGTGCCTGTGGCCATAGCTGAGCTTCCTGCCAGAGGCCTCAGTGACCCTTCTGCTTTAAGGAAGGCCCCAAGCAGGGCAGGATGGGGCAGTGAGAGCTCCACACGAGGTATAGCTATGGGCAACGTGGCAGCCAGGCTGAGCACAGGGATACATCAGAAAGGACTTGACTTGTCCTCACGTAAGTGTTAAGGGCCAGCCCCAGAAACTGGATGCAAAACACTGTGGATTTTTTTTTTTTTTATAACACGTCTCCATCAGGCACAACCTCCCAAGGGCTCTGGATCAGCTGTGCCATCCATAACCAGCCTCATGCCCTGCGGCAGCAAGGGCCCCAGCTGTGTGTCTCAGCAGCCGGGCTGAGGCACCCTTCACCCTACTGCAGCTTCACCAAGCTGCAGTAGGGTGAAGGGTAGATCAACGAGGGAATAGTGTGGGTTTCACAGGGCTGACAGCACAGTCCATGGCATGCTGCTCTGATACCTCAGTTTCCCGTGTGTAGCCGCTGAATTTTGTGGGAAGAGTTGAGAAGTGCTACAGAATTCCTAGGCAGAAGAGATTTGTGATTAAACTTTTCTGATTGAAGTTTTGTGATTAAAGATTTGATTTGAGAGTAAAAATTTGTGAGATGAGTCCTCTGGAAAACTAAGGTCATAGAGGCTGTTAGCTTGATAAACTATGCACAGAGGTAGCAGATGTCTTGTAGAAGTTACGGGCTGTTCTAGCAGTCTTAACAAAGCCATAAATCTTAGGAGCTACACTTACAAGCAAACGTAACACCCCAGTTTGCTAACAATTGTTCTTTTATCATGTCATTTGGTTTTACATGCTAAGTTTATGAGAGATTTTAATCCGAGGGGACTGCCCAGAGATACTGACCTGCCTGGGTCTTTGATCTGGCTTTAATTCTAGGCTTTGAGGCAACATTCAGGAGACAGAGCGATGCTCTATATCCACTCCTTGCAGCAAATCTAAAGCTCTAAAAAGAGAAGTAGTGCCTTGCTGTATCGTGTGCCTTCAGATCTTTTTTGTTTGTTTGTTTTCTACGAGGAGTTTGATCTTACATCTTTCTGAAATAAACCTTTGCCCTGTGTGATTAAGTCTGAAGCTCCTATAGGACTGGCAGCGACCTCAGTGTCTTCAAGACAGTGAATTCCAGAAGAGCATGTGTGCCCATGTCCTGGGACACATGCCCCAAAGGAGTTTTTAAAGGGCAGACTTAGTCTTGCTGCTCTGCCTGAAGCTCAGACCGATTTTCCTTCTAGTTCCTGGTCCTGCTGATCCATGACACACGCCGGTTCTGCCTGCGAAGGGACTCGGGGATACTTTTCTGCTTCTGGATTCTGTCCCTGCTTTGTGGGATATTACCGTTCCAGTCCCTCGTCCGGAGAGCACTGCAGGTTGGGTTTGGCAGGAAGCTGGGTGCTTCCCAACAGTCTGCTTCTGTCCCCAAAGAAAGTCCCTGCAGACTTCATCCCCTGACGAGCTCTCAGTGGTATCACTGGGGTCCCACTTGCACTAAGGACCTTGGGGGACTGGAAGAGGCCTGAAGAGGAATTGCTCTTTAAATTCACCCACTCCCTTTGAGGAAGCATAAACTCTCTGGGATTATTTTATCCCCTTTTGGACTTCCAGGAGGAGGTCAGGGAGAAGGAAAGAGGGGTGGTAAAAGGAAGCTGAGCAAGGGCCCAGAGCGAATTTTGCAACTGCTCTGTTGGGCCTGGCCCTCTTCACTGTCCTGGGGATGCTCTGCCACTGAGGGCTTGCTGGCCTTGAGACAAGCCCCAAGAGTCACCCTGGGCTTCACATTCTTGCAGGACTCAATCTCCGATGTGCCGCGGTTTGTCCTTTTCTTCATCTCCTATGGGCTCCAGTTGCTGCTCTTCCTTCTCTCAGGCTTCTCAGATGTTGCCCCAGAAGCAAAGGAAATTACAAAGAAGGTATGAGGTGCAGGCAGGCGTGGTTGCGGGACTTGGGGTGGCACATCCTGGCTGGCTTTGTGCAGGGCAGGGTGGGCTGCCTCAGGCTGCAGAGAAGCCTGTGTAAGGCTGGGGGATGTCTGCAAGGGACACAAGGAGATCTGGAGCCTGCAGCCTGGAGCACCTGTGTTTGCCCCCAGGGAGGAGGCAATGCTGGCTGTGAGGAGGGGTTCCCTGGGGCTGGAGCTGGCACTGTGTGAAACTTCTGGGCTTCCTTAAGGGTTGGGGTGCCAAGGCAATTCTTGTCAGTACCGTCTTCTCAGCACTGGTGATGCCCCGGTACCCACTTGTCTTTGCTTTGTACCCTAGAATCCAGAGGTGACAGCCTCCTTCTTGAGCACCATCACCTTCGAGTGGTACAGCAGGTGAGCAGGGCTCCACAGGAGGTCTGGGCTGGCAAAATGCGGGGGTGCTTTAGGGCTGGGCCAGCGCAGAGAGAGACATCATATTTGGTGCTGTCTGTGCAGTCTGAGCTCAGCCCCATCCTGCCTTGCTGTGCATTGGTACCTGGTGCACTGGGCACAGCCTGCAGGTAGCAGCAGTCTGCCACAGCTGGGACATGTGGCACAGAAGTTGCCTAGCTGCTTGGGAGCAGGAGGAGAAGCTGCAACCATACCAGGCTGTGTGAACATGAAGCAGGGGCTAAGCTGCAGGGAGCTGGGTTTGTCATTCTTCCCTCTGTCAGGGCCAGACTGGGTGTGAAAGCTCTCAATTTGCAGCACAGGCTCTCATGCTGATGTAGTGCAGGAGATTTGCTAAGGGGAGATTTCTCTGCCCCACAGGATGGTTTACAAGGGCTATCGCAAGCCCTTAGAGATCGAGGATGTCTGGGACTTGAAAGATAAAGACAAGATACAGGCTATTTACAGTACTTTTGAGAAGAACATGAAGACTGCAGTGAGGAAGGCCCAAACAGAACTGGAGAAACGGAAACGCAAGAAAAGACACCGGGAAAGTGACCCAGACCACGGGAATAGTATGAGCAAGGCCCAGAGCCAAGACATCTTGGTGATGGTAAGTCCCTTCTCTTACCTGTGGGAATAGTGTCAGCTCCCTGTAGCCCCAGTGCTGGGTTTTCCCCGCTTTGATTCTGCGGGGCCTTTGGCAAGGATGGGGTGACCCATGACAAAGTCTTTCCAGTCCTCAGGAGATCCCCTTATTTTGAGAGACCAGGAAAGTCTCCATCCTCCTGCCCTACAGAAGGACAGGAACCACCCTCAAGTCTGCAGTACAAGCAGCTCCTTCATTCAGGATAACCTGGTCTGGGGGCTGTGGAGCTGCCCTGGAAGCATCCTTCCAGGTGCAAGAAGCCACACAACCCACCCATTTACTTCTGTGTCATCTTCCCTCTAGGAGGAGAAGCAGCCAAAGAAGAAGAAGAAGGGGGCCAAAGGCCCTCACAAGGATTACCCCAGGGGCTGGTTGATGAAAACTCTCTGTAAGACCTTCTGGCAGAACCTTCTGCTCTCAGTGGCCTTCAAACTGGTGCACGATGGACTTGTGTTCGTCAGCCCCCAGCTGCTGAAGTGAGTCATTCCGCGCTCCCTGTCCATACACCCTCCTGACCTCGCACCCAGCCCCACCACATTCCTCTGTGCACAGCTCCAGCCCCACCACGACACACACACCTCTCCCAGTCCCACACCCTGGTGACATTTTGCGCTCTTGACAAAGATAAGAGAAAGTCTTGGGTTACAGTTTAATGAAGAACCAAACAGATCTGAGCTGGCTGCCAGCTGCTAAGGACGAGATCTTGCCCCCTCCATCCTTCAAAATAGTCTCCCCAGCTTGCTGCGTGTGGAGCAGGGTCTCTGTCACTACCCTTGTGAGGCTGCTCTCCCTCTGGTGGTCTGAGCATCCTGCTTGGGGCTGTCTCAGGAGGGTGGGAGTCTCATGGCCCACTCTGCCCTCCAGGCTGCTGATTGCCTTTGTGTCGGATGAGGAGGCATTTGCCTGGCAAGGCTACCTGTATTCCATCCTGCTCTTCCTGACGGCAGTGATCCAGTCCCTCTGCCTGCAGCAGTACTTCAGCTTGTGCTTCCTTCTAGGCACAAATGTGCGTGCCAGCCTCATCGCTGCCATCTACAGGAAGGTTGGTATGGGCCCGTCACCACCCAGTCGGCTTTCTCCCAGCTGGGCTGGGGAATCTGGCATCTGTTGCCTGCCCAAGCAGCCTGGGGTAAACTGCGTGTTTGATGGCTACCAGGCACCAAGGAGAGGTTTCTGTTCAGATCAGTGCAACACCTAGGGCAGCTGCCCCTGGTATTCCTGTTCTTGGACGTGTTGCTTTGCTCCCAGTGTGTCGCTGGTTCCCAAGTGCAGGCAGTGATGAAAGCACCTGTGACCAGCAGAGAAGCACCAGGAGCAGTTTCAGCCTGGCCTGCTAGTGCCCTGCTTCGTGTCATTCTGCTGGCCTCCAGGCTGCTCCCAGAGCCCTGCAGTGACTGTGTTTTCTCTTTCCAGGCACTCACCATGTCCAGCGCCACCCGCAAGGAGTCCACGGTGGGAGAGACTGTGAATCTGATGTCTGCTGATGCCCAGAGGTTCATGGACATGGCTAACTTCATTCACCAGCTGTGGTCATCCCCCCTGCAAATTATCCTGTCCATCGTCTTCCTCTGGGGAGAGCTGGGCCCCTCTGTCCTGGCTGGCATCGCAGTCATGGTGCTGCTCATCCCCATCAATGGGTTCCTGGTTGCTAAGGCCAAAACCATTCAGGTCAGTGGTGGGGGCAATGGTTTCCCTCTCCTCCCGCTCCAGAGGCCTGCTGTTGTTCTCCCCACTCATTTTCCACACTCCACTCGCCTGCCTTGTTATGCTGCAGATCTTTCCCAGGCTAGGAAGTTTGACTTGGGCTTGGGGGGGGGCTGAAGCTTGAGCCAGGGGGAGATGAGCACCTGAGATAAGGAGGAGGCAGGTGAGATCTGCTCTGCTATCACAGCTGAACTTGAACAGGTCTGAGTGCAGCCTTGAGGACTGAAAGCAAAATATTACCAACCATAAAATAAAGCTTTAGCTCCTGCCTCATAGCAGGGTGCTGTTTTTACCAGGATGTCCAGATTTCCAGGGAGCCAACATCCAGCTTCATGGCTTCTCTGGGTTCTGGAGCTCCCCTTCTGTTCCCTGGGGCAGCCCAGGTGTATTTTCAAGGGTGAGCTCTGTCTGGTTTAGATGCTGACATGACCTGTGGCTCTTCTCTTTGTAGGTGAGGAACATGAAGAACAAAGATGAGCGCATGAAAATAATGAGTGAAGTCCTCAGTGGAATCAAGGTGAGCAGTGGAGTGCAGAGAAGCTGCTGCACCCCTCTCCTTGGTGCACTGTACCAGAGGCAGTGCCCCCCAGGAACCTTACAGCATCAGAGTTACTGTCCTGCCTGGGGTCCCTGGGGTAGCCAAGTCTCAGTCTCTAAATTCCCTTGTGAAAGGCTGGCTGGGGTCAGAAGCCCTGGGTACCTGGAACAAGACTTTCATTACAGAAAGGGTGTCCCAGGGATTTCCTGGACAGCCAGGGTGCTGAGTGTGCTGCCGTGGTGGCAGAGGCTCACAGTGACTTGTGAACCAAGGATAGGGAATGGGGATGCTGTGGGAAAGTGCTCTGAGCCAGGGGGAATGTGCTGGGCAAGCAGGCTTCTGAGCAAGGTGCTGGCTGCCAGTGAGCTGGGTGTGAGGGTGGGCATTGCCGTGAGGCCAGCACCTGCTCACCCTGATTGCCCCACAGATTCTGAAGCTTTTTGCCTGGGAGCCCTCCTTTGAGAAGCGAATCAACGAGATCCGGGCACGTGAGCTGAAGGACCTGCTGAACTTCACCTACCTGCAGTCGATCTCTATCTTTGTGTTCACATGTGCCCCCTTCCTGGTGAGTGCCGAAGGGCCTGGGGAGAGCTGCACCTCCCTGGGAGCTGGTCTTGGGCTGTGTTTGAGGAGGTGGGAGAGATGGGGAACCTCAGCTGGACTGTAGTGAGGGAGAGCAAAGGGGCACCCAGCCACACTGATGGTGGCTTTCTCTGCTGCTACCTGCCCCAGGTGTCCTTGGCGAGCTTTGCTGTCTACGTACTGGTGGATGAGAACAACGTGCTGGATGCGCAGAAGGCCTTTACTGCCATCTCCCTTTTCAATGTGCTGCGCTTCCCCATGGCCATGCTGCCCTTGGTCCTCTCTTCCCTGGTGCAGGTCAGTGCTCACGCAGTGCAGGAGGGTCTCGTGGTACCTCCATCCAAACCAGCACATGGGGCTTGGATGTGTGATGGACCTGGGCCCTGGACACCCAGGGATATGTGCACAGGACTGGCAATAGGGTGGGACAACACTCGTGTGTGTGTGACACAGGCTTGGGGCTCAGAGGTGGGGGCTGCTGCTTGGGTGAGGGCTGTGTGTATGGGGTGGTCTGCTTATGGGGCTCCTGGCAGCCTACCCAGCTGTGCTGTCCTCTTTCTGCCATGGCAGACCAATGTCTCGACAGAGAGGCTGGAGCGGTACCTGGGTGGAGAAGACCTGGACACCTCAGCTATTCATCATGACCCCATTTCAGGTAGGCAAGCCTCTGTGTTAGTCCCTGTGGGTCACAGGCTGGCCCAACCCTGCCCCACTAAGCAGTGGGGCCGTGGGGCAGTAGGGGCTGAGCTAGTTTGGAGATGGAGCTAGAGAGGTGAGAACTGGATGGAACCAGGTGAAGGGCTGTGCAGAAGGGTTTGGGGGCTGTGCAGGCTGGGTTTGGAGATGTCTGGGTTGGGATCAGGCCAAGGCAGTACATGGCTTCCTCAGCCCTGAGGTGTCTTCGTGTTGACAGGCAGCGCTGTGCGTTTCTCGGACGCCACGTTTTCCTGGGAGCAGGATGGCAATGCTGTGATAAGAGAGTAAGTGCTCTGTGTCATGTGGGGCCAGCGGGGTGGGGAGAGGGAGTCTTTCTTCTTGGAAAATGTTAGTGGGGGGTGGCAGTCGCCTCTTCACAGTGCTGCTTGAGGTGCACCCCCCAGAGATGCTCCTCTGGTAGTACTGCTTACTCCCTCCTCTTGTCTTGCAGTGTCACTCTGGACATCACGCCTGGGAGCCTGGTGGCTGTGGTGGGCGCTGTGGGCTCGGGCAAGTCTTCTCTGGTGTCAGCCATGCTGGGAGAGATGGAGAATATCAAGGGACACATCAACATCCAGGTGAGAGGGCTGCGGGGCTCGCAGGGGGCAGTGAGGCAGGCACTGCCTCACTGATCGTGCTCAGATGATCGTGCATCCTCCCAGGTCAGAGACCAGGCTGGTACCAGAGCGGCTCCAGGACAAGGACCGGCCGTGGAAGGCGGCCGTGTTCAGGCTGGTGCCCTGGTGACGAACCTCTTCTTGTGTCTCTGTTCCAGGGCTCCCTGGCCTACGTCCCCCAGCAGGCCTGGATCCAGAATGCCACGCTGAAAGACAACATCCTTTTTGGGTCGGAGCTGGATGAAGCAAGGTATCAGCAGGTCATCAAGGCCTGTGCCCTCCTTCCAGACCTGGAGCTGCTGCCCGCAGGGGACCAGACAGAGATTGGAGAAAAGGTATCATCTGTGCACTGTGTGGAGAGGTGGAGGTGAACAACTGTGGGGCAAGCACATGCAGCAGGAGAAAGAGCCATTGCCCCCTGCCAGCCTAGGGCTCACAGAGGTCCCGTCCCTTTCAGGGCATTAACCTGAGTGGGGGCCAGAAGCAGCGGGTCAGCCTGGCCCGGGCAGTGTACAGCAACGCGGACATCTATGTCCTGGATGACCCCCTCTCTGCCGTGGATGCACATGTGGGCAAATACCTTTTCAAGCATGTGCTGGGGCCAAAAGGACTGCTGCAGAAGAAGGTGAGCACTCGTGTTCTCCTTTTTGGGACTTGGCCAGGTAGAAATGACTCTGGCACCATGTTGACCATCCAGGGAAGGCTGGGGTTGCTTGCTTGGGACAGAGAAAGGATCCCACAGCTTTCCAGGAGGCAGGAGAGTCCTTGTGGATCCCTAGAGGGGTGTGGAGAAGTGAGGGGTGCCCTGTGTCCCCACAGACAGGTAGTGATAAGCAGAGAGGTCCCTGACTAGAGGACAGAGAGCCTGCAGGGTGAAGGCTGGGGGGCAGGGGGTGTTCTGATGCTCACTACCCTCCAACTGCAGTGCCGCTTTATTGCAGACGCGGATCTTGGTGACACACGGTATCAGTTTCCTGCCCCAGGTTGATAACATCGTGGTGCTGGTGGCAGGAGCAGTGTCTGAACACGGCTCCTACAGCACCCTGCTTGCAAACAGGGGGGCCTTTGCCCAGTTCCTGAACTCCTATGGCAACCAGGAGGAG
>JAACYQ010025609.1:0-86975 GCA_011075105.1 Heteronetta atricapilla
CGTTTCCTAACGCCCAGGACAAGCTGGATGGGAAGCAGCTGCCCCCCCGAGGTGCGGGAGACGGGGGCGGTCGCCCTGGGCTCCCTGGTGGGCAAGCTGTGCCGGCAGCGGCTGCGCGGGCTGCAGGTGGGTCCCTGCAACACCCCATCTTCCCCAGACCCCAAAACCCCCCAGGGCTTCCCAAAACACCTCCCGGCCCTCTCCTCATCCTCCTTTGCTTCTGCTCCCTTGCCCAACCTGACCAGGAGGTGGAGCGTGGCGTTGAAGCCATCCTCGCAGGGCTGAGGGGTGCCAAGGAGGAGCCCGAGGCGGTGATCCACCTGCTGGCCCTGGGGAACGCGGTGCTGCCCGAGACCATCCCCATCCTCCTGGAGCACGCAGAGGAAGGTCCCACCGCCATCTCTGCCGCGGCCATCTCTGCCCTGCGGAGATTCCCTGCTCGGCACATCTCCAGCGAGGTATGACGTGATGCCACCAAAGCTCTGTGCTTCTTTCCCATGGGGGCCCCCACCACCCTTGGCACCTCTCGAACTGCCCTCTCCCAGGTGAAGAGGGCGATGAGGAGGATTTTCCATGAGAAGAGGAAGAGCTACGAGAAAACGTGCCGCCTGGCCGCTGCAGAAATCCTCCTGGACAGCCAGCCCTTGCCCATGGATGTCATCAACATCCTGCTGGCCACGGGGGAGATGGAAACAGAAACGGCGACGTTCCTGCTGCGCAAGGTCCAGAGCAGCCTGCGTGCTGAGCACCACCCGGCGAGGTGGGTTTGGAGCAGGAGGCTGCCTTTTTCCCCTAGGTTTACGCTGCTTTTTTCCCTCCTCATTGCTCCAGCTTCAGCTTTTGAGCCCTTAGAGCTGGGTGCCCCAAAGCGGCCACAGGACCCAGGCTCGTGGCTGCAGCAGAGTCCTTGGAGGGCAGAGCTCCAGCTCGCGGGGCAGCGCACGGCTTGTAACTGCGTTAATCTCCCTATCGGCGTGGAACAAGCCAAGATCTAACAGTTTCCAGAGCTAAGCAGAAGCTGCACAAAAATATTCGGATGGTTTATCCTAATAAACCAGAGGAGAGGCAAATTCCAGGGCAGCCCCAGTCTGCCCATTTCCCTCTTTGCTCACGCTCATCAGCAACTGAAACAGCTCTGAAATTCGTATTTCCTTTTCTTTGCACAGCCCTCCCTCACTTCCACTCATTTTCCTTCCTTCCCGGTCCTTACATGTGGTTTCCCTCTTGCTTCCAGGAAGATAATGAAGGACATCATGGGAGACCCCCAGATAAACAACTACAACCACTTCTCGAAAGCTGGCATCTCCTCCTCTTTCCTGGGACCTCTGACAGGTGACACCACGGAGGACACCGGTCCCTTGCTCCCCTCAAAAGGCTGACGGGGGGGCAGATGGGGAAAGGCAGGTTGCAACAGAGGCCTCAGCTTTATGGAAATGCCCCCAAAATCTCAGGCTGGGGCTTCTGAGCACGTCTCCCATCTGATGCTGGCTGCTTGCCACCGCCTGAGATGCGTTTGCCCTCCCGTGAGGTCCCTGTGACCACCCTGCTTTCCGCAGCAGGTGGGCTGGGCCCCATCACATATTTTTCCCAAATCCTGCTCATTTGACAGAGGAACTTCAGCTGGAGACAAAGCCAAGAGTAGGCTGTAGGTGGGAGTTTGTGCTCTTCCTGATAAGTCAAGATACTTAGCCCCATTCCTCGGTTCTTTCGGTATTTTTAATAAGGTCTTCAAAGAGGAGAATCCTTGTACCGAGACAAAAAAATCACCAGACTTCAAAGAGGCTACAGCAATCAGCGCTTGCTAAATATCTGCTTGCATCTTACCCCCTCGGCCCTCATTTCTGTCCCCCTTCGAGTTATCTCAGCCTAGCCTTGTCGGGGATGCGCGGGGGCAAAATAGCCAACACCTGCAGGAAAACCCCTGCCCTGCTATTTCAAGAATGGTAGGAGAAGGCGCAGAGAAAGTTTCCCCCTCTGAATAATACAGCTTCACCAGGCGTTCACGGGCAGCTCTGTCTTTCAGCCACCCAGGACCTGCTCTCCACTTTCGGGCTGGATCTGCTGTTTTTGGAGGGCGGGTTCCTGAGAAAGAGCGTCTCCGACTTCTCGCTGCTCAGCCACGACAGGCAGCTCCGTGCGGCCCAGGTGAGAGGGCAGCAGCGGGGTTCGGCTTCTCCTCCCCACCCAGAGCACCCCGTGCCAGAAATCCCAGAGGGCGTGCAGCTTGTTAATTCACCCCCTTGCTGTAAGGGTCACCGAAGGGAAGCCCTGCTCTGGAGAAGGGAGCCCACCCCAGAGGAGAAGGGTTGGACAAATAGCATCACGGTGCCCAAAAATGAGCCTCCAGCTGTGCTCCATGCACCTAATGCATCCCCATTTCTGCGTTTTAGGTCACTATTGAAGCCCAAGGGATGGAATCTATGCTGGGAGAGAGTGTCCTGGAAGGGGAAGAGGAGACAGAGCTCATGGCCGGGATGTCTGCCGTCTTCTTCGACGTTCAGCTGCGGCCGATTGTCTTCTTCCAGGGGTACGCAGACTTAATGGCCAAGGTGCTGCTAAGCAGTGGAGAGCCCACAAGCGTGGTCAAAGGGAACCTCCTGCTGATGGACCATCACCAGGTACTGGATGGGGGTGCCCTGCCTTGCTCCCTGTTGGCCACCAGACAGGTCCATGACACACCGTGTGAATCCCACGCCTAAAATCCACCAGGTCGTGCTTGTTCACTGTGGATATACACACAGGGTTGAGGTGGCACCGAGGCAGGTCTTCGGGCCAGAAGCTGGGCCCGGGTCAGGGCCAGGCCTGGGCACAGCGGGCGCTGCCCTCTCCTTCCCCCAGGTCATTCCCCTCCAGTCCGGCCTCCAAGTGGTGGTCAAAGTCCTGGGCGGGCTCGGGCTCGACATTTCGGCCAACGTGGACGTGAACATTTGGGAGCAGGAGCTGAGGACCAGCATCAACACCAGGTCAGCAGGTGGGGAGCTGCTTGGCTGGGGGGGAACGGGATCCCCAGGGGGCTCAGCACCCAAAACAAGGGCTGCCCCACCACAGCCCCCTGCCTTTCTCCTGCTGGGTCCAGCCGTGCCTCGGACAGGGGGTGGTGGACACATAGGGTCTTCAACTCCATGGCTGGACTTAAAACAGAGGTGTGTGAGGAGCTGTCCAGTGCCCAGGGTCTTTGCTTGGTGACCAGACTTGCGTGCTCCCCTCCTGCAGGGGAAGCCTCGCCATTGATTTCCAGACAGAACTAGATGCCCCTTTCCTCCAAACCACCGTGAGAAGCCAGACGGAGGCAGAGTCCTCCATCCACTTCGACACCTTCCTGAGGTTTTCCAGCAGCCCGGTGCTCATGTGCCTGCAGCTGAGAGAGGAGCAGGTCCCATACAGGTGAGCTCCACGGAGCAGCAGCACTGGCAGAGCTCCTCGCCAAGGACAGCCATCCCTACCCTCAACACCCAGCACGGGAGGTGATAAATCTGCTTCATGCAGGAACTCATAACCTCATGTAAAGAAAATGCTTTAAGGAGCATTTTCGCCACCACATTCAAGAGAAGATTGACCAGAAACCATTTGACTAGTTTGGTGAGGGGATTAATCAGCTGCTTCTCCTCCCTGAGCCCCAAACCAGGCCCTTTCCAAGAGCTGTGTCTCACAGAGCCCCATGCAAACCTTCTGCCCGTGTTCTGCACACCAGAGCACAGGGCTGGGTTGGAGCAACCCAACAAGAAGGGATCACACCACGGGCAGCAAGGGAAGGTCCCGTCAGCCACGGGCTTACTTTATAAACATCATTAGAGGCTTGATAAAGAGGAGGACTTCCTGGGGAAGAAGAGGGAATTAAGGGGTGTACATTTTTTAAGCACGGTGGGTCAGGATTGGCAGGGAGAGGGAAAAGACGTTACAAGGTGATGGCGAATTGAGTGGACGTGCCATCAGGAGGCATGGAGCCCTGCAGATGAACACAGTGCTCTGGAAGGATGAGGTCCACCACCATGGCCTCCTGACCTCCTGCTGTCCCCTTGTTCCAACAGAGAGATTTTCACAGTCTCCAGATCTGCTGGGAATCAGAGCAGCACCTCTCGGAAGGGCCGGCAGGGCGCCGTGCCCAGCCGGGAGCTGGCCTTGCACTGGGACAACTCCAGGGCGTGCAGCCTCCTGCTGGCGGCGGAGAAGGAGGCGTAGGAGAACCAGAGCACTTTGGGACTGGATTACTGCATCCCCTCCTGCCACATGCCCCAGTTCTCCATGAGCCCAACGTGCCCTGCCCGATTCCACCACAGCCATGATGGGAAATGCTGAAATGGGGGCTTCAGAAGACACCAAGAGGAACTGCTGCAGGTCATCAGCAGGTATCCCTGGTTTGGGGCCAGGTCCAACCTTCCCCACCCTGGACTTTCCTTATCCTGGGCTCTTCTCCTTCATGGCTTGCTTGAAGCCAGAGTAATCCATATAACAAGCCTTGTAAAATTCTGCCTTCTGCTGCAAATAAGTTTCTGACAGCCTAAGAAAGCGTTCTGCAAGCTGATACCCAAAAATGCCATGTTCCCCCCCATTTACTGGGCAGTCGGAAGGGAACGCATCTACAGCTGGCCAGCAGCAGATTGCCCACAGAGGGAGTGAATGGCACACACACCCTTAACGTGGTTTTTGTGATGCTGAGGAGTCCAGGAACACGGAAAAAAATATTTCTGGAGGAGGCATGGGGCTTCTTTTCTGTATGTATTAATGCAGCCACATAGACATTCACCCCAGAATAATCTTCAGGAAGAGACAGCACAGAAAAACAAGATGCTGTTGCCACCTATTGTGTGTTCTTTCTAGCGTGATCAGCTGTGTCGGCATTTATTTGCACATGAAGGCAGCCCAGCTCGGTGCCATCCTGTTATTCCCCCAGGGATCGTGCTCTCTGTTCCCTGGGATATGGCCAGTGCCACACCAGGCAGCAAGGGTGAGGCCAGCAGGGGAATAGCTTGGATTTCACTGGGGTCAGGTTCCTGCCTGGGGCAACAAGAAGGAAAACAAAAAGGAGCAAGGCAGAGGAACGTGAGCCACAGACCTTAGGGAAACCAAAGCAAAGTTAAGGGAGTATTCCCAACAACAAGAGGCCCTCCATAGAAGCACGGACCTACAGTCTCAGCCCTCACCTCTAATCAGGGAGAATCACATTGAAGATGGAGATGAAAAACATGGACCAAGTGGTGGAGAGCCACCAGCTGCTGGGGGAGGTCAGGAGGAGATGGGGAACTGTGGAGCCTGGAAAGGCTGAAGGAGAGGGAAGAACAAGGGTCTGCCAAGGTATTAAACCATCATCACGGCTCTGCATATCCCCCTCGTGGTGCTGATCCTCATTGACCTTTTTACTCTTGCACGAGATTTTAATATAGAAAATCTGAAAGGTGGTTTGAGATTACAAGGGTTCCCAGCTGGGGGCAAAGACACCAGAAGCAAATAAATTGTTACTCCAACAGGGGTGGAGTACAGGGCTGGATCTGCAGTCAGCAATGCCCAGCTGGAGAACCAGGTGGTTTCAAACCAGGGGTGCAGGCTGTCAAGGTGTTCGGATAATTCTCCATCCTGGGGGTATTTATTAATTTTCACTGGTTCAGCCCATCCCACGAGACAAATGCAGCTGAAAAGAGATCAAGAGGGCAAAATTGAAGTCGTCCTTTCTGGATTTGAGGGTCTATCACAGAAAGCTTGGCCAAGGACTACCAAACTGCTGCTTCAGGTAATCTTCCCTCAGGGTGGCCATTATTCAGCCCAAACTGGTGAAGCTAAGCACTGGGGTCACACCTCCACCCCTTCCCCTTCCTCCTCCCTGCAGAAGCCAGCCAACACCACTAGGCGGGCATTCTGCTTGCAGACATGGAGTACAAACCCATCTATTGAGAGAGAGGTGGCTCCTGCCTAGGGCCTCTCATCTGCTTTTTGATCCAAAGTTTACATATTAATGGGGAAGCCTCTGGCCCCTCTTATCACCCGAACAGCAGTTCCCCTTCCCTGCTACCCGAGGCAGGGGATGGAGATAAGATCGCCCCAGCCCCACGTGCAGAAGGCAGCGTTCCAGCAACAGATACAGCAGCTTCCCTTTTCTGCTGATATTTGGGCTCTTTCAGTGACAATTTATGAAAATCACAATTAGCTTCGAGTAAATATTGTCCTTCTGGTTTGCATTCTCCTCCCAAGCTGGATTGTTATCGGGCACGGACTCTGGACACCTCTCCAGCACGAGAGGGAAGCTTGCAAGGAGCAGCAGTACTTCTTCATTCCTTCCTGATAAGGAGGTGCCTTTGAAATATTTTTAGCCCTTTTGTGTATTAGAAAATTTGCCTTTTTTTTTTTTTTAGGAATAATAGGGAAATTGGGATTGTTAAAATTGAGAACCTGATGTTAATGTAGCAGTCTCCTGCTTTTCAGGGGAGGAAACTTGTCTGCTTCTTCTGGGTGGCACTAATTACCAGGGCTTTGGTTATGTACAGAAATAAATGCAGTGTATTTTTTGTATTTTCTCTTTGACTCTTGACTTCTCTGGACGTAGAGGCAGAGAGGCATTCCCATAGATGCTCCCAGCCAGAACAACATGGCCAAAGCCCCCTCAAATCCATGCCCCCCAGGGACCTGCTGTCTGGGTCCGTATTTAGGGTGTCCTAGAGACATGTACCCAAATGCCCCCAACAGCGCTGCAGGATGGGGACATGAGGGCTGCTTCTGCTCCTGAAAACCCCCAGAGCACCCTTAGGGATGACAGCAGTCCTGCAAGAGGTACTCCACAGGGCAGGAAAGGTTGCCTAATCCTCTCCTTCCCGTTCCTGGGAAGGTATTGGAGGCCATCCAAGACACAGCTTGAAATTTGGGCCTCCCCTGCATCAAGGCTCCGCTGGTTACGGGACGATCTCGCACAGAGCAAACCTCAAGGATGCAGAGAGAAAAACCACCCTGGGACTTGCCCTCGGGTCTGAACAGGAGGATCTGGGTGACCGTGGGAGGAGGCAGCCCCTATCTCCTTGTTGTGCTTGCCAGCTTGCTGATAGCCGGTGGGTGAGCGAGGAAGGCAGCAGCAGCAGCAAGCCCCCTCTTCCTCCGAGCCCCGCTTGCTCCCCATCTTCACCCTTTCCCCAGGGAGCAGCCCGTAACTTCCCATTCCTCATCTCAGGGCCGGGACTGGGGCGTTTCACAGCCGGTGGCTACCTGCTTGTAGGACACCTCCACGAGCAGGTCCACCAGCTTCGCACGCGGCACTGCGGACCCTCAGTGACCTCCAGGGGCTGCGGCCGGTCCCCCTGGGGATGTCGGCCCCAAAAACCTCTCCCCGTGGCCATACAGGCTCTGGGTGCACAGCACCCCAGTGCACAACACCAGCGCCCTGCTCCTTCCCTCTAAGCCAGCCCATGCCCAGCACAGGGCGTACAGCCCCTGGGGACGCTGCCCACCAAATGGGGTGATAAAACACTATCTGCCTGTCTACCCCGGCTTTCTGCAGACAAAACTAAGCCAAAAAAGCGCACACAGAAGCGAGGAGGATGTGTGTGAGAGGACAGAGCACCCCCAGAGACATAAGGTGCCCACTTAAGGCACTGGGGCAAGTCTCTTAACACCCACTGTGCTTTCTCTCCTCGCAAACAAAACAAAAGTTCAGTATTTCCAAGCTGCTAGGCCTCAGCAACCGCACAAACCCCATGGAAAAAAAAAAAATCCAGAAAAAAAAAAAAGCAGTTTGCAACTCACCAAGCCTCCCATCCAGCTGGGATCAGGCTGCAGTGGGCATCTCAAGCCCTGACTGCAAAGCTCAGGAGCACTCTGGGCCATGCACATCACCCATGCATGGCTGCAAGGCTCTCCTGCAAGCACACGACACCCACACAAGCCCACAGGAACATGCCGTGGAGCAGGAAACCACCCTGGAGCACCTTGTAAATACACAGGAGGGCAGCTGAGGGGCACCATGGTGGGTGGGGGATGCTCATATACCCGCTGCAGCAATCAGAAAGCAAGGAAGAAAGCTGAGGAAGCAAGTGGGCACAGCTGTGCAACCCCAGCATGGGGTTGTCCCTGCAGGGAAGCTCCAGGTGGGAAGCTCCATGAGCAGGGGGATGGAGCAGGTGACCTCCAGAGGTCCCTTCCAGCCTCATCCGTTCTGTGATTCCGTGGCTTTGGATAACACGGAGATGTTCCAGGAAGCCCTCCTGGGGACTTTGCCCAGATACTTTGGCAGTCGCAGCCTCGGAGGCTGGAGTCGAGCCTCGGAGGCTCAGCTAAGTGAGCCACAGTGATGCTGGGAGAAACAGAAACAGCTGCCCCTTGGGTGCCATGGCAAATACCACGCAGGGTTCCCAAAGTGCTTGGAAAAGCAGGCATGGCCAGAGGAAAATGAGCAGTGATTTGAGGAAGTAGGCTAGCAGCAATCACAACTCCTAAGAAGTTCCCATAGGGAGAAACAAGATTTTCCACGAGCATGACTTCAGCCGCGGTGGCTTCCATGGCCCTGGGCTCCCCAGGAGCAAAGCCACGTTGCTGCCATCCCCGATCTCATCCTTTGCTTGCTCTCCCGCCTGCTGTGTAAGTGCCACCGGCTGCCTTTCCCAGCCACCATCCTCAAGGAGCCACCCAGCGCTGGGGATGTCACATCTCAGCCACGTCCCAGCCGCCACAAGCGCAGAGCACAGCGAGTGCTGGCTCAGCAGGGTGCGCACCCTCTCCCTCCAGCCCCTCCTTTTGCTCGCCGTGTCCTTGAGCACTCCTTCTTCCCAGCTGCTCTCTGGCAGCACTCCTATCACCAGGTGCCGTCCTTCAGGCCGCCCATAAAGGCGCGAGGGGACGCCACGGGGCGCCTGTCCCCGAGCCATGCTGCAGGCCACCGTCAAGCTGTGCTGCGGCATCGCCCACGACCACCTCCGCAGGCTGCCTGGTAAGCACCCGGGGAAAACACGGGAACGGGGGGCTGAAAGGAGATGCTGAGAGGGTTCAAAGGGAGAACCTGAGAGGAGATGCTCAGGGGAGTCCGTAAGGAGATGCTCAGGGGGTCCAAAGGAGATGCTCAGGGGGTCCAAAGGAGATGCTCAGGGGGTCCAAAGGAGATGACGCTCAGGACGTCCAAAAGACGATGCTGGGAGGGTCCAAAAGGAGATGCTGAGGGGGTCCAAAACAAGAGGCTAGGAGGAGATGGTTAAAAGGCCCTAAAGGAGGTGCTGGGTCTGCACGTACATGTGCATGGGCACAAGCACGGCCACGCTGCTCCCCTGGACGTGTCCCGTACGCGCGCTCTGTGTTTTCCTCCTGCGTCGTGCCATGCGTCTGGGGGCTCGGTCGTGTGCTGCAAACGGGTGTAACTGCTCGCTCTGCAAATACCTGTGGGGAAAACCTCTTGTGAGAGGTACGGGGAGGGAAAGCTAAAGCCCGAGATGAAGTTCCTGTCTCGGAGCCGCTTGGTTCAGCTCATTAACGCTGTTGGCTTCCACCACCAGAGACAGGATAAGTTACAGAGGGGAACGGCATGGGTCTTTTTTGCTTATCAGACTGTATAGATTAGACTGTATCTAATGAATAATACTGAAGTATCCTGATATTAAGGAATCTGCTTGGTTTGGAGCTGTGCAGGACAAGTGCGATCCTCCTGCAGCCGCCCAGATCTGGGCACAGCCGGTGGTGAACCCGGGAGGCCCTGGCAGTGCTCAGCAACCACAGCGCGGCTTTCCATCACTTGTGGCAGAAGCAGGAGAGCCACGAGCCTCCTTTCCTTTACAGCCCCCCAAAATGCACTTTTTTTTTATGGTTTGCATCTTTCTCACATGCTCAGTGGTGACCAGCACGTGTCTCTCCCCCAGGCCTGAAGCTAACAGCCGTGGCAGCGATACAGCAGGACGTGAGAGGGCTGGTGCTGAGCGGCTCCCATCACCTGCCCTCCGAAATCCCTTGTTATATCCAGAGGCTCATGGGGAAGGACGCTGGTAAGCAGCCTGCTCAGCCCAGGCACCTGCACACCGTGTTTTCAGCCCCCTTCTATCGAGGGATGGGCAGCAAAAGGCCCCGATTTGGGCTTGCACTTCTCCTGTGCCTGACCCCCTGTCCTGGACATGTGCACCTCCGAGCAAAGCTGGGGAGGGGGGGAGCAGAATTTTTCACATTTTTCTGCAGTTACGCTTGCTCCTAAAGCCAGGTGCACAGAGCCCGGAGGAGACGTCAGAACCCACCGGTTCTCCAGCACAGATCTGCCCTACATCCACCAAGGAGAAAGAGCCCTGCAGCGAGCGCTGAGCATCCTGCAGCACCCACCGAGCTGGCAGGCAGAGGCCGTGCTGGTAAAGCCCCCAAACCCATCTCCTTTACATGCCACAAAAGCTCTGGGGCCTTTGGAGGAGAAGGTTTGACGTGGTGCTGTGCTCCGCAGGATGCCGGGGCCGCCGTGTCCAGCGCCGTGCTGCCGGGGCTGGGCAGGGTGTTTCGGGTGGAGGCGGTCCTGGCCGCACCGCTGGGGCGGCTGCACCGCGAGCTGTTCGAGGAGCTGGAGCAGATGCCCCGCTGGAACCCCAGCCTCAGCCGTGTGGAGGTAGGCAGGCACCTTGGGCCTTGGCTAACATCCCGTCGGGGTGGGAACTGGCCGCAGACCGAGCTCTCTCCGGGCCCACAGGTGCTGCAGCGCCTGGGCGAGGACACGCTGGTGACGCACGAGGTGACGGCCACCAGCCCCGTGGGCCGCAGGGACTTTGTGAGCGTGCGGCACCGCCGGCGGACGCAGGCGGCCGTCTACCTGGTGGGCACGGCCGCACGCCTCGAGCGGCTGCCAGCACAGGAGGGCTGCGTCAGGTAAAGCAGCGGGGCTGGAGGGACACCCCGCAGCGCCCCAGCCGGAGGGACCCTCGCCCCCCGAAATTCTCCTTCTTCGCCCACCACAGGGCTGAGACGCGGCTGAGCTGCATCGCGCTGCAACCGCTGGCGGGGGATCCCGGCTGCACCCGCGTCACCTGGCTGCTCAGCGTGGACCTCAAGGCGAGTGACACCCAAAGCAGCCCCCAGCCCGGCCCCCCGGCTCCGTCCTGACCCTTTGGGTGCCTTCCCTCCCGCAGGGCTGGATCCCCGCCGCCGTCACCGACCGCATCCTGCCGCGGTGCCAAGCGGACTTCATCGGGCACCTCCGCCGGCACCTCTCGGCCACCGCGCGGCCGTGAGCCCCCCCGGGACCCCCAAATCGCCTGGGGGCTCGCCCAGACCGGTACCCCAGCTTTATTTATTTTTGGAACAGCTACGCTCTGTGTTTACACGTGTGTATATATGTACATAGGGATAGGATTTTCCCCTCCTGTGCCACCCGGAGCACGCGCAGCCGGAGCGGGGATCACCGAAAGCGCTGCAAAAACAAGGCATGGGGGAGCGAAGCTGCGCAGCCCCTGCTGGGGGTCACGAAACGTTAGGCAGCCCTTTCAGGATGGTTGTAATTTATACGTCCAGCTGGTTTTCTGTCTTATTTATTGGGGAAAAAAAAACGCTGTTGAAACAGCTAGGTGAACCCCTGGCTGATAAATAGGAGTTAAATAAAACAGAGGTGGTTTCAGACCCCCTGAGACTCATTTCAACCACATGCAGGTCACACGCTCATAAATTATTCCCCCACCTACACCCCGAATAAATCAACAGAAACAGACAGTGGTGTGCATTTTTCTTTTCTTTTTTAAACATTATGTTAGAGTTCCAAAAAAAAAAAAAAAGAGGCGAACCCAACAAAATTAATAAATATTAAAAGTTAAAAAGCTCTGAATCTGGTATGTACAAAACTTTACACATCGCTGGTGGCAGCGCAGGAGGGAGCAGGAGCTGGTGGGGTACGAGGGGCGCGGGGGCAGCACCCCTGTGCCAAAACCTTGTCCCCTCTGCGGCACCGAGGCACCGACCGCCTCGACACCAAGGCACCGACCCCCTCTGCCCTACAGCAATGAACCACTGCAAAAACTACTGCAAGAAAGCCATAATGCCCGGGACAGCACCGACCAGGGGAGTGCAGCTGGTAATTCTTTTCAGGGCACCCAGACATCTGCAGGAGCCGCAGGAGGGGTCTGTGCAGCCTCCCGCCAGGCTCTGCACGGGGTGGGGATGCTCCTGGAGGCGCAAACGGCGCCCGAAGCGAAGCGTAATCTTTGGCACAATAAATAAATGCTGTCCCTCCCGGCGGAGGGAGCTGCAAAAGGGGCAGGGTGGGACGCACCCCGCTCTGTCCGCGTCCCACGGTGAGGTGTGCGGGGTGCTTGGCTCGACGCGTGGCCCCGTGCCATGCCCGATTCATGCCTGCGTGCGGCGGTTTGGGGAGGCAGGGCACGTCCGGGTGCTGTTCAGAGCAATGCTCGTCCAGCCTCGACTCGGAGGTGATGGGGGGCAGGAGGAGCCTCTTCACGTCTCTTCGGCCCTTGGGGGATCGTTTGAGTTCCTCTGAGCTGCCCTGACCTCAAACATCTTCTGACCACGCAACTGCTGTGGGCGCAGCACCCTGCCCGTGCGCCGACGGCACGGCAGAGCAGCAGTCCCCAAAGCAGCGCGTCCTAAAGCCTAAAGGGCATCCCAAAGGGCTCCCAGCACCCCGGCCACCTCGCCACCAAGCCCTGGCGACCAGCTGTGGGCACACACAGCACCGCAGCCGTGCTGGGTTACGGCCCCTTTCGGCAAGCGAAGTGGTTGGGGGGGGAGAAAGGAAGAGCACAGAAGAGCTGGCAGCCTTCCGCAGCTCTCCGTGCCCCACGTACGCAATTCACGGGTTTCCTTCTTGGAAACCCAGCACCGAAATAAAACCCTGTCTGCCACCTCTCCTCCGGCCACAAGAGGGAAGATGCTCAGCACCTCCTGTGCTCCCAGCCCTTCACGGCAAGGGAAAGGTGGATGTGGGGCGTCCCCAAAACACAAGGACACGCTTACTGCTCTGGAGACCTTCCCCTCGTACCGGCAGGAAGGCGACACCGCCAGCACCAGCAGATGCAGCTGAGCCCCCCACACCTCCTCCTGCCCTGCCTCTCTCCTTCAGAGCCTCCCTCGGCCTCCACCTCAGCGCCCAGAGCCCCCTCCCCACCAGCACTCGTCCCCCGCACCTTCCTCCTGCCTCCAGGGCCCTTGGGGGTCCAGCTCCCCTGCCAGCTGCACGGGGCCCCGTGCTTCTAAAGTGCTGTGCATATATTTAGTACTTGGCACAATATTTTCATGGCACTATTCACCCCCACCCCCTTCTCCCACTGTAAGACAAAAGGTGGGGGGGGCAAGAGGGCAGCTCCCACCCGCAGAGGAACCCTAACCCCTTAGGGCTGAGCCCAGCGTGATGCCATGGGCGCAGCGGCCTTCCTCCTGGCATCGGGGCTTCCTAGCCTTCCCCACGGGACCCCGCAATGTCTCGGTGCCCTACAGACACCAGAGACAAGGGAGAAGAGATTGGGGTTGTGGTCATGGGGACGCTGGAAGCTGGTGTTAGTACGAAGCTGGCCAAGGGCAGTATTGGCTAAAAAAGTCACCGCCGGGTGACGGGCATTTTGTAAACCCTGTTTCTGGTCTTTGGCCTTGTCCTTATTGCTCGTGCTACGGTTGGTCCTCGTAGAAGAGGTCTCAGAAAAGAGGTTTTTTGAGGGAGACCCCAGCTCCTACCCCAAAGCACCGTGCCAAGCGCTCCGGCAACGCGAGGCGGTTCCTGGGGGAGGCAGGGGCTGGCCAGGGAGCCAGAGTCCTCCTCCCCATCCTATATTGTGCTACTGCTTGTAGGGAGAGGAAAAGGCAACGTTAAAGCCCCCCCATTTAGCACCTTGAAAGGCAGTGGCCGGTGGCTCCCAGCCACCCGCAGAGGTCAGAGGCCCGTCCTGCAGCCAAGCTGCTTTTGACCTTTTTCTTTTTTATCCCTGCAGCACTGCCAAAAAAAGTGCCACAGCAGGGAAGGAGGGGGTAGGGGGGGGATAAAAATCACGAGAAAACAGCGGTTTTCTCAGGAATTTCGGGGGCTGCCTGTGAAAACCACTGCTGGAAGTGAGGGGAAAGAGAGGGGGAGATGGAGAGGGAGGAGGAGGGAGGAGAAGGGCTCCACATGGCCAGGGGGTCCCGGAGGGGTTACCTGGCTGCATGGCCCCTGCCCTCGCCCTGCGTCCCCACCGATGGCTCGCTTGGGGCTGGGGTCCCGGCAGTGGCATCCACCCCGGGTGCCCCTGGCCCAGGGGAGCCAGGGGGCAGTGGGGAAGTGGGGCCGGGGGTTCCTGTGGGGGAGCTGCGGGGGGTACCAGGAGGCGAGGCGGTGACGGAGGCTTTCTTGCCGCAGGACTCGCAGCAGAGCTTGTTGTAGCCGGGGATGGAGCAGTAGCGGGCCAGGACCTCCATCTGGCAGAAGATGGACTTGTCCCCGAGGCAGGGCTCCCCTGGAGAGGGACGGGGACAAAGCAGAGAGCGAGCATCAGCGAGCACGCGGGGTCAGGGCGGCGTTTGCTTCCCGCACGCGCCCGGTGATCCCAACGTAGGCGACAGGCAGCGCTGCCCCCCTCGCTCTTTGCCCCACGGCAGCAGCTGTGGCAGCGCTGGAATGAAGCATCCCCCCAAGCAGCACCCCAAAAGCAGGCTGCGACACATCTCGCCCCAGCCGCGATGCGCCCGGAACCACCCCACGGTCCCGAGCAAGAGGCGGAAGGCAGGAGCCGTCCTCCAGCTCGGGCAAACGTGGGAGGTGGGGAAAAGTTCAAGGCCAGTGCCTCGGGAAAGGCAGAGGGAAGTGTGGTGGATCCCCAGCTCCACGAGATGGCAACCTAGCGCCAGGCTGCGCACCGGGCCGGGCAGGATGAGGCAGCTGAGGGCCAGATTCCCCCAAAGGTGGCCGCGGGACGCATCCTTCCTCCAAACCGCCCCCACAGGAGATTGCAGGGGGCCCTCGGGTCACACCGCTGGGACGGGGCTGGTAGGGAGGCAGCGAGCGAGGACCAACGCGGGTGAAACTCCTGCTCTCCAACGGGGGATGGATGATGCCCAACCTCCTCCTCCAGGGAAGCTCAGAGGTTTGGCTGCGTCCCCATCAGAGAGAGGAGCATCTGATGGCGACAGGAGGGCAGGTGTCACCTCCAAGCACCCAGCTCTCACCCTCGGGCACTTACTGGGGGAGATCTTGCTAACGGGGTTTTTGGCCCCCTCCTGGGGCACCCACTGCCCTCTGGGCGTGACGTGGTCACTGGTGTCGACGCTGGCCGTGATGCTGGAGGGCTTCCCTGCGGAGAGAGTGCTGGGTCAGCGGGGCCTCCGTGGCTCACCCTGGGGGCACTCAAAATGGATTAAACGTGTGGTTTGGGTGTTTTGTTGTTCTTTTTAAAGATTTTTAAAAAAACAAGGACCCTCAGGTAATGGCCACCCAAAATAAAACAGCAATTACACCATGGTGCCCACCTCCCTCCCATCCGTGGGTTCACCATGCCACCCCCAGTGAGCCCAGGAAGGGATGGGCAGCGTTTTGGCCGGCTGTTACCCCCTTCTCTGCCCACACAGAAAACTCCTCAACACCTTTTTTGCTCCACTGGCCCTCTGAAAACAAGGTCGTCTGGGGCTGGATCCACTGCCAGGAAGGTGCCTGCTTAATTTCAACCTACCACGGAGGACTCCAGCTTAATTAATGACCTAACTAATTGGCGTGAGCTGGAATACCTACGCCTACGTGCTTAGCACATGCACATCAGCCTCCAGGCACAAGCCCACGTGCCTTGGGGGCACACAACAAGGCCAGGTCCCCACGCCCCCAGTGCCACCACTCTCACCCGGACAGACGGACACGTGGCAGCCCCGGACAGCCTCCGGCTTGTCCCCGTGGCAGCGCCCGCCGCTCTCACTGCCCTTGCAGACCACCTGCCGCTGCTGCACGCCGTCCCCGCAGCTGGCCGAGCACTGCCCCGCGGAGAGAAACGGGGTGGGTGACGGCTCCGGGGACGCCCCGGTGGCCGGGAAGGGTCCCCAGAGCCCCACGCAGCCTCACCTGAGACCAGGCGCCCGTCCTCCACTGCGCCGGGCAGGGCAGGCGGCCGCAGGGCCGGCGGGTCTCCGGCCGCTCGCCACTGCAGTACTTGGCGTGCAGGGTGCGGTTGGTGCCGTCCCGCAGGCGCTGCACGCACTGCACGGCCCGCTCCTGCAGCCCCAGCTTGCCGCAGGACTTGCTGCAGGCGCCCCACTCCTCGGCCACCCAGCTGCAAGGGGCGGGGGCGGCGTCAGTGGCGGGGCAGGAGAAGCCCCCGCTCGCTACAGTTCAGCCCCAAATTGCACAGCGGGGTGGGATGGGAGCAGACATCTGTCCGCCCACCCACCCACCCAGGGGGACTTACGCAGGCTGGGAGCACTCCTGCAGGTTGCACCGCCGGCGGATGGGCTTGGGCTTCTTGCCGTTGTCGCACAGGTTCCTGTGCACCATGCGGTTGTCGCTCTTCCGCCGGCAGCCGTACTTGGTGTACTGGATGCCTGGGGGAGCGGCGGGAGGGCGGGCGGTCAGGGGTCCCACAAGGCTCCCCGGCCCCCTGCACCCCCGCCAGGATGGGTCCTCAGAGCTCCCACGGGACCCCAGCGCACCGCAGCGCTTCACCCAGGCTTGCAGAGGATGCTCTGAGGGGTGCTGGACCCCCCCTGGGGTGCACTGCAAAGGCTAAGCAAACCCAAGACCTCCCCCAAAACTGGGTGGGTTTGGGGGGAAACTGGAGGAGCGCAGCCAGGAGGAACAATCAGCGCACGGCAAGCGCGGCCAAAGCGCTGCTGCGGCTCTGCCAACCGAACAGGAGCTTGCCCGGGAGCAGAGCAGATCAGGGCTAAGCCAGCGTAAAGCATGAACTGTCTGTCACCCCGCGGGACAGCCCCGCTGCAGCGAGGTCAGCGGAGCAAGCGAGGGCTCGGTTTCCATCTCGGCGCGTCCCAGAATCTTCCAGCGTCCACGCCAGGAGTCGCAAGGCGCGAGCCAGCACAGCCTGCTTAAACCTTCTCACGGCTTCAGCACTGAGCCCGGGTTTATTTGCTCTGCTCTTTCACCAGCCTTGGGGCAGAAGCCAAGGGAGGAAAAAGTCCAGGGGAAATAAACCCGCCCGTCCTCCCTCTCAGCACCTACCGGTGGGTCTGCCCATTGCCACGCAGGTTTTAGTCGCCTGCAAGGTGCTGCTCCTTGGCCCAAACTGAACCCACCGCTGTCTTAAAGCAGAAATGACGGCAGACGCGTGGACACGCAAAAGTATGCCCACGCACAATCACATTCCCATGAGAAATCTGGCTAACACACTCACCGAAACTGCCCTGCCATAACATTTTTTCACACTTACTGCCATATTGTAGATGCCTCACACTACAGAGATGCGAAGAGCAAGCCAGAGATGCCCCAGAGGCCGCACGCACTGCTGGACACCCAAACAACCTCCCCCAGGTGCCCCCCGCAGCCTCCCACCAAGGGAGAACTACCTCCTCCGCACGCCTTCGAGCACTGAGACCAGCTCTTGAGGGCCCACTCGTAGGAGTCCATCTCCTCGAGCAGCACGTTGTTGTTCCCGATCATGGGCAGCAGGTCCTCGTGGATGATGTACCTGTACATCAGGCTGCTCCTCGACTCCTCCTCCTCCCGAGGGACGACCTGGTGGCACAGAGGACAAGCAGAGGCAGGGAATGAGAGCATGGGAGAGGGAAAGGAAGAGAGGAGGAGAAACAAAGCCTGGTAGCACCTCCAACGTGGTTAGATGGGCTCTGAACACAGAGCCTGCCCTTTGGGAACACACTTCTGAAGTTGCAAAGAAAGATGATGCCCACACTTCCCAACCCCAGCCTTGAGCTGCGCGCCCTCTGACTCCCAAAATCCCCAAAAAATTGAGACCTGGATTAAAACACCCTTCCTCAAAACCCTCCCATTCCTCCCACATCCCACCCCAGACCATCTCCCTTCCCGCTGGGCAATGGTTGTCCCCGATGGTCCCAGAGGACGCGCCAGCCACACTTACCAAAACGCTGATGGCTTCGTGCAGAGGGCCGCTGGTTTTCAGGCTCTCCTTGCCGTGTTCAATGGTATATTCCCACTCCAAGCCCATTTCAATGAACACTTTGCTTTTGGCTTCTTTGCCCTTGGCATTAAGGATGAAGTTACCCGTAGCTTGATTCTTAACAGCTGGAGGAAAAAAAAGTCAATATTGCAACTTCTTCTCCTCCGCTCACCACCTTTGAAGTGTTGGAATGACCTAAATAGCAGCCTCTGGGTGGGAACAGTCAGAATAGGGCTGAGAGGTGAACAGAGCTGAGCAGGGACCAGGGCAGAAGGTCACCTCCACGTGGCTCCCCACCCCCCTAGAACCAGTGCTGGTCCTCAGCCCAGGCTGAGGAAAGCCATCCCCGCGGGACTCACCGATGCTGTGGGGTGCCGGCTCCATCTCTTCTATTTGCAGGTGCCTCGCCCCAGCAGGAATCTCAAACATCTTCAGAACACCCACTGAAAGGGGCGAGGAGGGGAGCACGGGAAGAGAAAGCTTTCAGAGAAGGAGCAGCGGGGCGGGTGGGTTTGGTCCCCCTGGATGCCACCTCTTTGTCATGCTGCCGTGGGACAGAGGTGGCTCCGGGGGTCCCCGTCCCGCTGCCCCCACTCGCAGGCTGGGCTACGGTCGAGCACAACCTCCTCACCCTGCTGCTTTGGCATCTTGGCCAAGGTGCCCTTCACCGTCCGG
The DNA here is from genome assembly GCA_011075105.1 of Heteronetta atricapilla. Classification (NCBI taxonomy): domain Eukaryota; kingdom Metazoa; phylum Chordata; class Aves; order Anseriformes; family Anatidae; genus Heteronetta; species Heteronetta atricapilla. The sequence goes on from JAACYQ010025609.1 coordinate 18,648, forward strand.
CAGTGGGAGTTGTCCCCTCCGCAGACCCCGCACTTGTCCTCCTGCTTCAGGGAGCCGACCTCCTTGTCGCAGCCGACGTGCTGTCACCCAAGGGGAGAGAAGGCATGCAGGGGTTACGTCCCCACGGCACGGCTGCCCACAACTGCACCACCACGTGCCTGCCCACCTGCTGCACACTGGGGCTAAAATACACGTCTCCAACCCCAAAAAGTGTTGGGCGAAGGGAACGTACGAGATGTGTCCTCTCTCCTGGGCAGGGTCAGCTCCTTACCACGCACTCGCCCCGGACACAGATGCTGTAGGGGTCCCGGTAGCTGCACCTGGTACCGTCGTGAACAACCTGGTTCATGAACACCACGTCCCCCGTCCCCTCGGACTGGCAGATCAGCTCGCACTTCTGGGCATCTGGGGCAAAACACAAAGCAAAGGGGAAAAAAAAAAAAAAAAAAAGAAACAAAAATGTTTGCTGAAATGCATTAGGCTGGGTAAAAATAGAAACCCATCTCAGCTTGTGCCCATGAGCACAGCCAGACTCCAAAAGCCCAGGCTATTCTTGTGCCTCGTTTCACCATGTCTGTTTGCTGCTCAAGAGTCTGTGCTTTTGCCCAGCACGCTCTGAAAAGCGAGAGAAAGCAACTGGCTTGGACACGCCTCTTCATCCTGAAGTAGCTCCAGGAGCAAGCAGCACCGGGGTTCACTCCAGTGATCGCCCACCACGGGACCAGGACACATCCAACAGCAGAGTTAGCACCACGCCGTCCCCAAGGCAAACAAACCCTCTTTGTGCCAACGGACACAGAAAGCAGAGAACAAACTCTAAAAGCAGCACAAGCAGATTTATCTCCAGCTCCAGCAATGAACAGAGAGAGGCTCAACAAAGGTCAATCTCCTCAGCCCCCCTCTGCTGCTCGTTGAGCCAGCAGGACCCAGAGCAATATCTGGGTTTCTCAACCAGAAGAGATGTCCAGGACCTGGCTGCTCGACACTGGATAATTGTTTCCAGCTCAGGAGGTTTCTACACCCCAACTTCTGCATGTGCAGCATGGCTGCCAACCCAAAGCACTTGCTACCAGCATGGTTTCTTCTGGCAGGCAAGGCTACCGATGGCTTTTTGGGTGAGAGCACCAAGACCAAGAGGGTGGAAGGGAGGTGCGTGTCTAGGTATAACAGCACCCCACAGCTCCCATCCGTGGGAGGAGAACTGCAGATAGTGCTTCCACTGAGGGTTAAATCAGCCCCACATGCTTGCAAGCTGGCCGTCACCTCCAGGCACCCAACCATGGATGGATGAGGTCCACAAGGAGCCACTACTGCTCACCGTCGTGATGCTCGTAGGGCAGCCACGCGTGCTTGCTGTTGTCGTGGGTGTAGTAGGAGTTGCGCTTGGAGCACTGCTGGGCACGGAAATCCTCGTAGGGCCCCGGGCACTCCTCGCTGTTGCACACTTGGTGCTCATAGGTGGCTCCTGGGCAGTGGCGCCCACCATAAGCAGGACTAGAAAATAAAACAAGGGCATTACGAGAGCACTGGGGTGGGCATGCTGCTCAAGCACGGTGCATCTCCAGCTTGCCCACCACGCTGGAAGCCAAACGTACGGCGGGTCGGTGCAGCTCCGGCTGCGGGAGCGCACGCCGCCGCCGCAGGTCCTGGAGCAGGAGCCAAACTTGGACCAGGAGCTCCAGCCACCGTCCTGGCTGTACGGCTGCTCCGACGTCTTCCAGATGCAGTGACCCTTGAAGCACCACTGGAAGAGAGGAGAAAGAGGGGTGGCTTGGTCTCCAAAGAGGAGCATAGACAAGCAGGACCTTTGATTCCTTCCGGAACACCGTATTTTTGAGTTCCTGGGCTAGTTTTCTCTCTCTGGTTGTAAACGACCTCTTGTTACCCATGCAGATCCTCCAGCAGGCACTGAATCATGCCTGGGTCCAGGACTGAAGCAGCCCATGGGTGTCTCCCTACTGGGTCACGGGCACCCCAGCCAGGTGTGATGAACCCAAACTTCTGCAACAAGCCCCAGATGACTTCATTTGCACCCAATATTCAGCTTTCCACATCTCCTGGCTTCCCATTCCCTGTTCTCTGAAGCTGCAAGTCCTTCTTTATTCATTTAGCCATCAGCAAGGGCAGATGGCTCAGAAGAACAACGTCCTCACCCGAGCACAGCCATGCTGGGCAACCGGAGTGGAAAATGAGGCACAATGCTACTTCTTCAAGCAGGGGAGATGCCAAAAAGCCACAGCAAGGGGGTGGAAAGCCAAACAACCCGCACACGAGAGGCACGGCCAGTACCTTGCCCGAGGAGCACTCGGTGCCATCCAAGGGGGGCCCCTTCTTGGTCTTGCAGAAGTAGGGGTTGTCTGGGTGGCTGCACCACAGCTGCTTGCACGGGTCAAAGGTGCGGAACTGCAAAGCCAACAGGACATGGGTGGTGGTGGGGCTCCCAGCACCCATCCTACCCCATGGAGAGCCTTCTCCCAGGGCAGGAGAAGGCCCAAGGCTCCTGGTGGGTGCAGCCTGGGGTGATACTAGCAGAGCAGCAGGGTAGGGGCTGTACTCACTGCTGTGCAGGTTTTGTAGCCCACGCCAAAATCGAAACGGCACTGCTCGTCCATGGAGTAGTTGATGCCCGGCAGCTCGGGAAGCACGGGCCACTGGTGCTCAAAGGGGTCGTCCAGAAGGCAGTCATAGGAACTGTTGGATGGGGGCAGAGATCTGGGGGGTTTTGCTCCTTCCCTCACCCCCAGCCCTCTCTCCAAACCCAGATATTACGAAATCTCAATTCTCTGAGCTCCGGCGCTACTGCAAAATGAGTTTGCACACCAGCAGCAAAGAGCAACCCAACGACCTGCTCTGACTTCAGGGTTTCCTGTTACTCTGCACGGCCCCGACACACAAAACCACTCTGTGTGTTTCTACGGCCTTTATGCAGCACAAAAGAAAATGGATAGCCTAAGGGCCTGGCGCAGTCACACCATGGGAGAGGAGAAAGAGTTCGAGTCGACCTACTGGATGTAGCGGTTGAGCTCCTGCTTGCTGCAGCGGGACCAGTGGTAGCGGTGGAAGGCGGCCTGGACCAGGGGTGCCATGATGCTCCCCATGCTGGTCTCGTCCGCACACCGGTTGCCTTGGCCATCGTGCTCCATGCCCAACCTGTTGGAAAAAGCCAGCGAGCCAGGTTTCCCACGGGACGTGGCTTTGCTTCGAGTCTTTTGGGCAGAAAGGGGCGCAGAAAGCCCCTTGGGCCAAGCAGACGCGTGGCAATAGCTCTGTCCCTGTCACTTACACGTGGCCGGTCTCATGGGCGACCACAAAGGCCGAGGAGAAGCCATCCTCGTGGTTCAGGGTGCAGCTGCGGAGCGGGTGGCACATGCCCGTCACCGGCGCGTAGCCTGGAGAAAAAGAGAAGGAAGGAGAGAGGAGGAGAGGAGAGATAAAGCTTTTGAGAGAGGCAAAAATAAATAAATACAGTGATAAGCAAGAACAGATCCAGTGGTAATCCACGGGCAGGTCCCCGGTGAGCTGCACCGTGCAGGTCCCTGGGAACACAAGCAAAGGGAACACAGCCGTGCCAGAAGAAGCTTGCACCAGGAGCTCAGACACAGAGCTGCATCTCCAGCACATACCTTGGCACTCGGTGGCCCCGGAGAGTCAGGCTGGTGCCCATAACCCAGCCAGGTGCAGACACAGAGCTGGTCACCCTCAAACAGGACTGTCACCTCGCTGGTGGCACCCCAAGTGGCTGCAGAAACCCTCCTGTGAGGTGGGCACTGAAGATGAGGACCAAGGGGCTTTCCAGAGCAGCCCGCTTCACTGAAGATACTCGTAGTTTTTCCTAGAAAGTGCTTGTTTTTCCTCTTCCCCACATTCAAGCGGGCAAAGAGACATACTCGACACAACAAGCCAACTCTCAGACAGCGATTGCTCACCCAAATCGTGTGCTCCATGGACACCACCGTCAAAGTAGGAGCTTGAGAGCAAGACGTAGGTAATTGGGTTTAACCACACAGTAATGAGTCAAATCCTGGGTAAAAGGCTTTAAAGGATTTTTTTTTCTCCATTAAACTTTCCACAAGAAAGAGCAGCGATGTGGAAAGTTTTCTATATGAGAGCGAGTATATTTTGTCTGGAGTGAGAACGGGATAAATTCCCAACCAAGGAGGCTGTCGGTGTCTGGCAGCGAAACGGGACAGGGGAATACAGAAAGCTTGGTGGCTCAGGAGGGCAGGCACTGACTCTCATAACTAAGACGTGGTGAGAACTGGGAGAAGCAAAGGGTTCTCCATGGGAGAACGATGATGAGAACTACCTGAAAAATACTTAACTGACACAGACCAGACCTGCCTGCAAACACTGCGTCTGTATCAGACGCAGAAGAGAGGACATGCTGATGGCCTCACTTTATCAGCAAGACACAAACCAGTCTCCCACTTCTTCCACATGCATTTACTTCTTCTGCATGGGTATTTTCCACCTGCTTTCAGCCCCTCTGACCATTTCTCCCACCTGGGCGTGCTCTGGGGCCAACCACTCATGACAGTGGTGCAACAAATTACGCCTTGCAAAATTATCCTTCACAGGAGGCCAGAAAGATCTCCAGACGTGCCTTCTGCAGAGGGACACGGTGCTCCCCAACTCAGCCAGGGCTTTGCCACCAGGAATTCAGCATTTACCACCACCTGCCCGCCACCCAGCAGCATTTATCTTGGAAAATCAGAGCCCACGTGCGAGGGCGGCGCAGCTCAGCCTCCGCTTCGCGCCCTCCAGCTCCTCTCAGTTCCAAAAGCAAGGATTGCATCAGCTTTCCAAGATTACTCAGTGCTGGCCACCACTGCTCCCATCCACGCCTAGAGCTGCTGCCAACACCGGGAGGTTTTTATAAGCTCCCCAGGGCTCGGCTTGGCTCAGCAACAGAGAAGAAGGAGGCTGCGAACCGCGGCGCTCTGCACGGCCGCGTGCCCGGCTTCACCTGACACTGTCACTGGCCGAGGGAGGGAGGCACAAGCTGTGTCCGTGAGCCCCCAGGGATGGACATTTTGGCTCCCGTACCAGGTCCCCGGGACTTCCAGGAGTTCACCCCCAAAGAGTTTCCCTTCTCCTCTCTTGTTGAGTTAGACTGCAGGGTCTTGGGGCCGGAGCAGCCCTGCCTTCAGCTCAGCTAGAGGGTAGGCAGGAGCGGAGTAGATGCTTCCCAACCAGCACACACAGCCTACAGGCTGGAGAAGCTCATGGGGTGTTTGTCATCACCTCAGCAAGCAGCTTAGATGCTCTCAGTGAACATAAATCACAAGCAAGGACAGAGGAACACAGTCCAGAGGTACCTCAACACTTCATTGCTCGTAACCCAGAGATGAAAAGGGGGAATAAGGAGCAGGATGTCACATGGAGAAGAGGCCAAGGTAAGCACAAGTGTTACTAATCACAGAATCACAGCATCACCTAGGTTGGAAGAGACCTTGAAGATCACCTAGCCCAACCTCTGACCTAACACTACCAAGTCCTCCACTAAACCAGATCACTGAGCTCTACATCTGAACGTCTTTTCAAGACCTCCAGGGATGGTGACTCAGCCACTTCCCTGGGCAGCCCATCCCAATGCCTAACAACCCTTTCGGTAAAGAAGTTCTTCCTAAAATCCAACCTAAACCTCCCCTGGCACAACTTGAGCCCATTCCCCCTCGTCCTATCAGGGGGGGAATGTGATTCAGTGATTCTGTGAGAGGACGCAGCCTTCCCATGGGATTTACCTATGGTTTTCCTGCAGGGGGTGGAAGAGCAGGAGAGGATCTCAGCCTCCTCTCCGCTCACCCGGGGTGTTCTTAGAGCTACCAACACGCTCGTGGCCTCAGAGGGAACCTCCTGATGGAGAAATGAGACCTTGCCACCCACAAGTAAGACCTGCTCCTGGGCTTAGCAATACCCCCACGTCCAGTTGTAGGAGGGTCAGGAAACTGACCCATGCAAAGCCAGGTTTTAAAGGTCCCTGAGAAGCTCTCTTTGGTATTCCATCTTTTTTTACGCTGTTTTTAAACTGTTTAGGGCACTCTGGGACAAGGGGAGGACTGGTACACAAGGAATAATGATGCTCTTTTATCCATTGAGGTTGATGTCCTGGGCTAATTCTAGCTTTCTTCTGCTTCACACAAAAAACACCGATTATTATCGCTTTTTCCTAGACCTGGCTGGCCAATCAGCAGCCTGTGCTTGCGAGAATTCCTCTCCCCTTGCTGGCTTTCCCCCAGCAAACTGCACGTACCTGATGGAGATAAATACAGTACCTTGCATACCTGCGGGACCAAAATCTTGCCTGGTGAGGAACACGGCGTGGTCATGGTACTCGGCGTGCTCCGGGTCGGAGCGCTGCTGCGAGTGAGCCCAGCGGCAGACCTGCTCCAAGCTGCGGGATGGGTTCCCTCGCTCTATCAGGCTGACTGACTGCGTACAGGAACAAAAAAAAATAAAAATAAAAGTATTATTTTTTTAAAATCCACTGCCTGGATGTGCTGGAAAGCAGAGAGCATCCCGACTGCAACAGAGCTTGACCCAGCAAAAAACAGGTGGAGGTGCTCCAGGGCTGTTTTAGAGCAGTCACCCTGATTTTCGTCTATTTTTCTTCAAGATGGGCATTTTGCAAAGGTGCTGACAACACAATCCTGAGGGCTGAGCTGCACCTCATCTCCCCAGCTGGAGCTCTCCTGGTGGGCAGGAAGAATTCTGCCCTTCCCATGGCCTGTAAATGGAAGCCACGGGGATCTTTCCATGGGGACAGGAGACAAAATGCCCAACCAGAGGGCTTTCTGAGAGAGGTGGCAAGCCCAGCAGTGACCAGAAATAAGTGCTAAAGCTGAGCGGGCTGCGCTGTCTGCACCGTGTCATTTTCCAGGACGCACTCAGGAAGCATCAGAGACAACCAGCGGTAAGCTGGGATCCTGCCTGGATCCAAACATCTGCACATCGCTCCCACATCACCCCCCGAACCTAAACAACGACAGAGCTGGACACGCCAGCTGCCTCCAGCGCAGGGTTTCAGGAGGATTAAATCATCCTGAACAGAGCCCTCGAGTCCTCATCCCTCCGGTTGCTGGCCGCAACCCCACCGCTCCGAATCCCTTCCCCTCCATACATCATCCTCCGGCCCCGAGCACGAACACGGCTGGGAGGAGGCCAGACACTCTGCTGGCTTTTATGCATGGAGATGACGTTCCCGGTCTGCCAGGAATCTCCCCAGATGAGCCTGCCTCTGTTCTTATCCCCGTGCTCCTGAGAACCATCGCTGGGTCTCTAGGATGCGCTTGGGTTTTTTTGTTGTTTTTTTTTGGGCCAAGTAGAAACAAGCAGGGCTTTTCCTCCAAGACCTCTTGGGGCTGCTTTGTGGACCACACACAGATATGACTGTGTTGGACTCATTAATATTCTTGCTAGAGCAATTCACGTGGTGTAGGAGCTTGCCACAAAACGTATAGCAAACTGCACTGCTTCACAGAAAATCTTTGGGCTGCCGCACTCAAAAGAGCCTTAAAAACAAAGAGCAACCTGAGAAGCCAGGAGAAACGTCCCCGTGTTCGCTCTGCCCAGGCCATGGCATGATGCCCGAGGGCTGCAGGACAGCCAGCGGAGCCAGGCAGGGCTGCTGGGACACGAGATGGTGGCTTCAGCTTCTCCTCACTGACCTCCACCTCTTGCAAATTGGGGAAGCCACCTTCATCCCATGGTTTATGGGATCCCAAGGGTCCCATAAACACCATCGGGACCCTTCAAGCTGTCTCAGCAGGTAACACATGGCTGCACAGCAAGCCCCACAGCCACACGTGATGCTCAGGATATTTGGGGTCCCCCCACTTCTCCTGTCCCAGCTCCGAGGACAGGTTGGCGACCACCACAAGCTTAGCAGAGGTGGCTCTCCAGGGCCTGAGGCTCCAGAAACCACCTGGAGAAGGGTTCACGTTCGTCCCTGCTCCGCACAGACGTCAGCACAGGCACTGCCCTTACCTGGCGGTATCCCACCATGATCATCCTGACCAGCACAATGTTGATGTGAACGCCGAGGGACTCATCGTGATAAATCTCATCCACCTGAGGAAAAATAATAAAAATAAAACAACAAAGCAGAGGGCAGGTCAAGGCCTGCAGAGCCCTGAAGCAAGCCGGTGCCTGCAGCCACTTCTCCCTCCTGTCCTCCGCACTCCTGCGCTCAGCATCCCCCCACCAGCTCTCCACTCCTGCTCTCTGCTGGAAGAAGAATGGGTCAAAATAATCACCTTTGTTTTTTTTTTAAAAAAAAACAAAATGTTGGGAGACAGAGCTGATGGGAGCCGATCTCCTCCCTTTCCAGGGATCCTGTCCCATTACCCCCAGGAAGGTGCCTTCCATTCCTGTAGCACCAAGCGCCATCCACCTTCCCTGCAACAGGGAGATGTTTGCCCACCAGCTGAACACACAAAAACACACATAAATCCACACACACCCCCCGAAAATCATTGCCTCCTGGCAGGGAACACCGCTCCCCAGCGAGGCCCAGGCCCGCTCTCTCATTCCTCTCCCACTTCCCAAGACCTCCCAAGACCAGGTGCAGAGATCGCGTCTCCCTCCTCCCAGCCCAGCTGCTTTGCTTCTTGTTGCTCTCAAAAAACCACAAAGCAAACCAGCCAAGTTTGAATAAGCAAAATTTCCCAGCAATCGGTGGCTCAGATGGCCAGGGACATCCCTGGTCCTGTCAAGAGCCTTCCCCCTGGGGACCTCCTCCACCAGGAGCATCTCACCGCGAGCCTTTGCCCCCTTCAGAGCACGAATTCATCGGATAAAAGGAAACCCTCGGGCTTTTAATGTCCTTGAAGCTGGTGGGAAAGGGAAAAAAAAGGCTTTTCAGGGAGAGGCGAGAGATCTTATCAAAGCAAGGGCATTACTCAGTTGCACCAGTGAGTCAAGTTTGACCTAGCACCTCAAAAGCCCCCAGGAGAAATCCACAGAAGACGGCACAAGCAGAAGAGCAGGGAGGGCTTGTGAGTCAGTGACATATATATACCAGCATCTGCTGCTTTGCAGAGGAAATCGTGAGTTACAGCCTTCTTGTTCTGTATTTCAGGAAGAACAAAGTCTGAAAGGGGGGCTTTTTCCCCACCCGCTCTTTAAGAGCCCCCAAAAAAGGATTTTTTCATTCATTTTTTAAACTCAAAATTCAGAGCTCACCTTCCCTGGTTCCCAACGCAGGACCCAACCGCACGCAGGGCCACAGCGCCCTGCCCCAAAAGTGATGGGGGGAAAATGATTTCCCTTGGCTCTGCCACAGCTTCCCAGACTAGAACATGATGTTTATAAGCTGGATTTACAGCTTTCCCCCTCCCCTTTTCTACTTTTTTTTAAGCTTACACTTGAAACGGAGGGCCCTGTGACAACTGACGCAGATGCGGCGCGGATCCGAGCCTGCGATTTTCCAGGCGACATGAGTGCTTTATGAGACCCACGATTGACAGGCCGGGCTTCTGTTGGAAAGCCCGAGTCAGTCCATTCCTAAACCCATCGAGAGCCAGCATTAACGCCGCCGCGTGACAGCCGCGGAGCCGCTCTGGGCTTTGCAGAGAGGTACCACGAGCCCTGATCCTGCCACATCTTGAACACGGCAAAACAGCTGAGAAAAATAAATAGATAAAGCCCTGGTAGATAAATAGATAATAAATAGGTAAAGCTTGTGCGTTGCTACAGGTGCACAGGCTGCAAGACCTGCGGGGAAAAAGCCTTTTGCCCAGCATGGAAAGGCACCGCTGCACCACGTATCCTTCGCTCACGGCAGTCGAGCTGCTTCTCAGCGCCGTGCTCTAACGCGTTTGGGAAGAATAAAGAGGATGGGAAGGATCCTTTCAGAAGCTCTTCTCTGGGCCGTGGTGCCAAAAAATTCCTGCATTTGGGAGCTGTGGACAATGAAACTCATCAACACCTGCGCAGCGCCATGAATCTTTCCTTTTCGGTCCTTTTCCTTTTCAGTCTGGCCGGAGAAGCGACCGCGGGCAGCAGCAGGGCCACCAGCAGCTCACCAGCTGCTCACCGGGGGAGCAGGACACGAGCAGCTGAATTATTCCAGGATGCCAGTCCCCCAGAGCTTTAAAAGCGCTGCGACACCACGCTCCGGCAGCAGCTATATGGGGTGCCCGCTGTCTGAAGGGAAGGGCTCTGCCTTTCAGTGTTTTCAGCCCCTCGGCAGGGCACCGAGGGCTCTGCGTCCCCCAGACGCCAGCTCTGCAGCAACTTTTGCAGATGATTCAGAAAGCAGACATGGAAGCAGACTGCCCAAGGCTTTCTGTTTGCTTAACCACTGACGGAGGTGGATGGGGCTTGATCCTGCAACCCCCCCCCCCTCACAAGAGCATTTTGGAGCCGGGAGGAAGAAGGGATTGGCACGAGTCCCCCTGCCCTCTGCGGATGCCATTAGCAAGTCAATGCCTTCGAAGAAAATCCCCGCAGAAAGCCCCCGCTCAGCAGATCGCCGCTGGAGGGACAGATGGTGCACAGACCTCCTTATCTAACGCCGTCAGATGCCCAGCCTCTGCATGGCCGTGCGCTGCCAAAGAATGCTCTCCAATTTCACTGAACAGAGAAATAGCGCAGAAAATGTCTTAAAAGCCCCGCCTAGCTGCGTGTCGGGGCAAGAAAGCCGGCCCCTGGGACCCCAGGGGGCAATGCCAAGGGAGAGGAGAGCGAAGACCCCGTGCCCGCGCCCCGCGGTCGCTCCCGTCCCGAGCCCACGGCAGACACCCGCTCCCCGCGGCGAACCGCACCGCGGCCGTCTAGACTTCCCTGCTCTTGAGGGAAGGCAAACAAAACGAGAGCACGAGAAGAATTTGCCAGACGAGCAGAATAGCTGACATTTCAAAACCCCAGATCTCGCGGGCAGAGCAGCCAAGTCATCTTCGGCTCTCCCTTATCCCCCTCCTTCCCTCTGCATGCCCCGACGCAACAGGCTACGCTGTCCCAAACCCAGAGCAGCAAACACACCAGCCTATACTCGGGGCGGGGAGGGGGGGAGAAAGTGCATGCATGTGTAAGAACAACACCAGAGGTATTTTTTGTTGTTCTTACATTGCTAGCAAGGAGGCAGCTCGCGGAGCAGGCTTTTATTTTATTTTGCAAGCTCCACGGGGAGGAAAGAAAATCCCTGGCGATTTAGCGCCGTGGTTAGGTAACCCCAGGTTAAAAATAAAGCTGGAGGCTTGCTGTTTCCCCAAAAACTATCTTACGTGGGGTCTCGGTAACACTTTTTTTTTTTTCACTTGCAAACAATGAACCTCCTGATGCGCCGGAGGGGGCACACAAGTCGCAGCCTGGACGCGGCTCTGACTCATGGGGTTTCCTTAGTAACCCGAAACAATGGGAAAACACCGAGTTACCCAAATTCTGGGGACAGCCCCGGCACCCCGCTGTGCTGGTGGGAGAAACCCCGCTGGGTACAAAGAGGTCCCATGAAGACCACGGGGGAGAGGAACTTTTGTGCGGTGCGTGGACATGAAGGTGACAAAACCCTGCGAGGACTGAGGGTTCCCAGCGTTTGCCTCAGACCACGCTGTCTGACCCCATTTTGCCCAGCCAGGCTGGTGGCTTTGGAGTGAGGTTGCGGTTTTGGAATGAAATGTGCTTTGTTGGGCACCTCCAGCCCCAGCCCACCCAGGCTCAGCCTTCCGCCCCTCCACAGGGCCATCCCAAGCCTGGAGAGCATCGGGACGAGCTGTAGGAACCCCAACAAGAAAGGGAGCTGGCACATTCTGCTCCCAAAAATCACATTTCCCGTGGCTGGGCTTTTAATTACCCAGGTTTAATGGGGCAATTCCCGCTCCCACCCAACCCAACTTCGGGGAGGCATTTCTCTGCATTATCCTGTTTCCCCCCCCCCCCCCCCCCCGTCTTTATTTAATTCACTAAAATCCCCGGCGCTGCCTTTATCTGAGCAGCCGGCACCCCGCACATTCCCTCCCTGAAAGGCGCTGCCGCTAAAGCATGAAATGCGGCTGAAAAATGGCCTTTTGATGCGAGCTGGCAGCCCCCAGGCGCTCGGCCTGGCCCCCAATGGGAAAGGGCAATGAGCTCATCTCCGGCACCCGAAACGCGGGAAGGGCCCCGGGTCAGGCCGGGGACCCCGGGGCACCTCCCGCTTGCAGGATGAGTTAATGAGAAAACAGGGGAAAAAAAAAAAAAAAAAACGTTCCAGAAGTGCATTTGGGAATACGGTGCCGGAATTTCAGAACCCCTGGGAGAGAGCAGCTTTCCCACTGCCCTGCCCATCCGCAGTACCTAGCACCAGCAGCAGGAAAGCACTGGAGATTCAAAAGTTGCAGTGAAGGCATCGGCTTTTTAAACCCAGCCACTTCTCCGATTCCTTGTGTGCGTTTGGGGCTGGCCACGTGAAAAAGAAAACACTTGGGGTTGCCCTAGCAGCAGGGCAGACGGGCTCATACCTCTTCCAGAAGGTGGCAAACCAGCAAATCCTCACCCCTCGTGTGGATAATTTACCCTCTGCGACTGGCAGCGCGGCTCTAAGCCTGCCTGCCAGGGCAGAAACACTGCCAAAACAAGCAGGCAAGGAAAAAAAAAAAAAAAAAAAGGAAAAAAAAGCAAAAGCATCCTCCTAGCTCAGTCATTTCTGAGCTGGCTGCACCTTTCTAACACTTCCCATGGCCATGCGAAAGGGTACTAAAAATAAAAATAGAGCAGAGGACAAAGGATAGAACACTAAACCTTAAGAAAGTCAAAAGCACAGAAAAAGTGATTTTTTTTTTTCTCTCCCCCCCCCAGTTTCTGAGCACCCCCATGTGCTATTGCGCAGCATTCCCCAAGCAAGCCACGCGAGGTAACCCTGGAGAGCAGCCACGCTCGTGCACCTCTGCCTTGCGGGGACAGCAGCTGGGCGAGGACGGGGCTTGGCTCTGGAGGAATTTCTTGCTGGGTCCCATCTGGCGCACAGATTTCTTCTGCAAATCTGAAAAATCCCCCTCAACAGATGGGGACCTTTCAAAACAGAAGTGGAAGGCACCGTCCTCCTTCCCAGAACTTGCTGAGATCTCAGCCAACACAATCGTAGGGTGATACAAGTTGGACCTTCAGGGCCACCAAGTCCAACGCCAGCCCAACCCACCGAGCCCCACCACTCACCCAAGCCCTTAGTGCCACGTCCACACATCTCTGGGACACCCACGGGGACAAGGACCCCGCTGCAGCCCATTCCAATGCCTACCCACCCTCTCCACACAGAAATTCTTCCCGACACCCACTGCAAACCTCCCCTGGCACAACGTGAGAGATGGCAACGGCCAGCAGAAGCAGAAGGTGCTCTGGAGGTCAGTTAACCCCCTAACCCTCGCCGACCCCCCCCGAGGAAAGCCTTACTATGTTCATGAGGGTGAGGACGTAGTTCTGGACGTGCTCCTTCCCGTGGAAGCGCACCACCGAGTCGTCCACCGCCAGCAGGACCTCGATGTTGTAGTCGTCCTTCCTGGCGTGACGCCTCTTGCGCTCCGCCTCGCCCAGCCGCTCCTCCAGCAGCTCCAGGGAGTTGGGGAGCTCGCCCACCCGCACACCGGGCACTGAGAAACGGGGAAGAAGGAGAAAAAGAAGAGTTAAGGAGACCCAACACGGACCCTGCAGTGATTTGGGGGCTGAACGTGGCACAAAGTGACTTGCTGCCCCCGGAGGAGGTGGTGGAGAGGAGAGTTTCGTGGTGTGGGCAGCAAGCACGTGGAGACGTGGGGAACACGTGCTGCCAGTGGCTCACTCCACTTAAAGAGACTCAAATAGCCTGGAAAAGCCCCAGATTGCCCCCAGAATGAGTTGTGGAAGTGTGGCAAAGCCAAAAAGAAGTTTGTGATGCTGGGGGACGGGCAAGTCCTTGCAGTATAGAAACAAGGTGGTTGGAGGGCACCTTCCTGGAGCACCCCGCATCCCATCCTGGCATGGCCAGGGAGTTGTGCCAATTGCAGAAATCCCTTCTGCTTGCAATTCCCAGGTCTGCTGCTCGTCCTGGCTTCCCGGGGCTGATGCAACCACCCTCATACCTGGTCCCAGGCATCTCTTTGACCAGCACAGGCTCAGAGCAGTTGAGGTGGGAAGGGACCTCTGGGTCCACCTGGTCCAACCCCGGCTCAAGCAGGGACACCTGGAGCAGGCTGCCCAGCACCACATCCAGGCAGCTTCTGAAGGTCTCCACGAGGAAAACTCATGCAATTGTAATCCAGGCTGGGAGAAGCCCAAAACTTCCACCGAAAGCACGGCAGCAGCGAGCCCGTGCAGCAGGAGAGACAGCAAGGATGACACCACCAACTCTGTCCACTTACTCGTAGCAGCGTTAGCACAGAGGCTAATTGCTGGGTTAATTGATGGAGACGAGCTCCAGGCCCTACCTTCGGCGCGGAGGTCCTGCCGGATGGCCGAGCGGCGGTACACCACGTGGGCCCTCCCGCGCGCCTCCGTCTCCTGCTGCCCCCGCTCCAGCGGCTCGATGAAGAACTCGGTGCTGTCCGTCCGAATCAGGCCGGCCTGCACGAAGCGAGGAAACAGAGGAAAAAAGGGGAAAAAGGTTTTTTTTGTACGCGTGGATACACACGCGTACTCAATATACTCATAAAAGACTGGTGAAGGGCAAGGAAGGGGAAGAGACATCCTGAATGAACAGGATGTGCTGCTGCTACCCCACCATGCCGGTTTAAGGTCAAAAGTCCATGAGAAATCATCGCTACCCCACATCTCTTCCTGGCAGCGGAGCTGTCTCACCACACAGTTGGACACAAGCAGTAATTTTGGAAGTTACACCACGTTAATTCTGTGATTCACGGGGTGAGCTTGCTGTTTCGGGGCTGAACGGGTTTGTACGACCACTGCAACATTCGGGAGAGCCGTCCTACAAAGATGTCCGATGCCTCCACCTCGCCCTGTGCATCAAACCAGCTTTGGGTGCCAGCCAAAAATCACCGCGGGCACTGGACAGAATCCATTACAGGATTCACACATGACAAACCTTAATTTCTTCCATAGATAGGGGAAAAAAAAAAGAAAAAAAAAAAAAAGAGGAGAAAACCAACCCAAAAAACCTGACCAGGCTTCGAGTTATGTCCTTTCTATGTCTCTAGAGCTCCTTCCCTTCTCATCAACCAGAAGTTCCTCTGCCTCCTTTTCCCTGCCAGCGGTCGCAGGCTCCCACCCAGCTCTCCCCACACCCGTCCCCGTCCCCAAGCCACATCCAGATGCCACCAGGCAGGAATGTGGCCGTTTCGCCCGTGCTACCGCCTGCGACTGCAGCAGGGAGGAATGAAAATAAATACTCATCTTTGCCCAGGAAGCGTTTGGAAATGAACGCAGGGGAATCCCTTCAGCCGAGAAGCTGGAAAGCGTTACGAGTCCGACTACCTCCCAGACCAGGGAAAGATGAATGAGATGGCAAACGCCACTGGAAACACTGTCCTGGCGACCAAGTGCTCCTAATTAACGCCAAGCTCCCACAAAACCTGCCTGGCCGTCAGCCCGAGCGCTCCGTGGCGCAGGCAGCACCTCCAGCCCGATGGTTTTCGGAGCTCCCTCGGCTGAGGACAAGGTGGGACGGGGCCGTGGGCGCTGAATTTGCTGGCACCCATCGCACAGGCGCCTGGTTGCGTCTCCAGCGCTGCCTGCCGTTGAATCCCTGCCTGGAAAGCGCAGCAGGACGTATGGATGCGTTCCTAGAGCAAAGCCTCCCACCGTACGTACCTACTGGAGTACTCATCAAGGTTCTTGGCACAGCTCTCTTCATCAAATAAAGATACGGAGACGTGTTGCACGGCCCAGCACGGGGCTGGGCTCTGCCAACAGCAGGGCCTGCCTGGGCCACCCGGTCCCCTTTGTGTCCCCGCGGCATCAGCCAACCTGGCTCCGGCACGCTTCGTCAAATTTCCTGCTCCACTTCAGTTTTATTAGCTGCTGAACTCCTCTGGAAAGCAGGTTTGGGTATTTTTTTCCTCCTTCACGAGGAATTTTGCCACGCTCGGCTGTGCCGGGCTCAACACGCCTGACACACACACCTCAGGCCCGTGTCCCCCAGCTGCCCCTGGGGGACATGGGGGGACCCCCAGGCCACCGGGGCAGGAGGTGACCGGAGCCCACCCCACCACCCCCTGTGGACAGGGAAGAACATCTCGGGTTCAAGCAGGAGCACCAGTCAAGACAAGACAGACCCAAGGGGAGCCAGCCCGCAAGCCAGGTCCAGCGACGGTTGGGCAGAGGCTTTAAAAATTCAGTTTTACCCCCAAAAACCTGAAATTACACACCACCTGTCAAAGAAACGCAGCACCTTGGCTATCCTCGCGCTGCTCCTTGCTGCCTGCAGCCCCTCAGGCTTTGGGCAGGGGGTTTTATAGCACCCGTTCCCCATAGAAATAAAAGGGGAAGCTCTCACCGCGGACAACCCCATTTCAATTTCAGGCGTACACCTGCCCGACGTCGCTACCGCCAAGGACGAGGACAACAAAAAGTGGTTTTTTACACCGAATTTCAGACCCGCCCCCCTTCCCCCTTCCCCCAGCACGAGCCGCCACCGCCCGTTATCCCACGGAAGAAGGCAGGCGCCCACTCACTCCTCCACGCGACAAGCCGGCAGCGCGGAGGGCAGAGCCCCGGGCAGCCGCCCCAGGCATTGCAAACACGCTGGGATTCCGCACGCCTCAACGCGCCGACCATTTCCCACCGACGGGCGCCAGCTCCCCGCGCTTCCAGCTGGCGCATCGCCGCACACGCGGGCTGGCAGAGGCACTTCTGCCACCCCAACGCTCCCCCCGCCCCTCATTTCCCACAGGAGATGCCGGCCGCTGGATGCGGCTCTCGGGAAGGCCCCTTCGAAGTCAGTTCTACCAGGGAAAAGGGAAAAAAAAAATATATATATATATATATGTTTGGAAGAAAACCCGGCAAAGTCACCTCTGCCAGCACACAGAGGGCTTGGGGAGGATGAAGGCTTTTTTTCCAGCGATGGCAGAAAGGAGCTGGCCTCGTGCCACCGGGACCCCCAAGCGCCCCCCGAGCCACGGGGATGCCCCCCAGCCGCTCCTCCCTGTCCCCAAGGGGTAAAAACTCCCCCGGGACCTCAGGAAATTCTGACGCCTCCCCGCAGCCAAACCGTGGAAAAATTAATAAACCCCGCTGCGCTCAGCCAGAGAAGCAAACAGCGTGGAGAGGGGGGAGCAGAGACGTGCATATGGATTTTTCCTACGCGCTTCACACTTAATTTGGACAGAAAGTCCCAGAAAACGGCACTGCATAAAGGCACACCGTGCTCCGCAGCCTTTGCATCCAGGGGTCACACGGGGAGAGGGGCTTTGGGCAGGGGCATGGCAGTGGGGACGGAGTCTTCCTCCATGAAATGCCGCTCCCGAAGGCTCCTGCTGCCACCCCATCCCAGGGCAACGGGGTCCGAAGAAATTATTTGTAGGGTTTGTAGCTTTGGTTCAGCATGAATGACTGCGGGGAGCAAAACACAAGCGCGGTGCCCATAGAAAATAATTCTTTGCCCTTTTCCCCAGCAAAGGATGCGAGACGCACAACCGAGGGCAGAGGAAACACAAAGCTGGCAGGCGCCCCGCTGCCCGCAGCGCAACCCCGACTGCTCCGAATCCTTCTCCCCCTGAAAGCCACGGCAGCCCCAGCTCGAGTTCGGCCACACGCTGCTAGAGGAAAGCCGGGTTGCCTGCAGCGAGATGCGTCTGCTGGGGGAGATTTTCTGCCGAGCGCTGCTTTAGCGTTTAGGAATTCGGTGGCTTGGATCAGCTCTGAAACCGTGTTTTGGAGGACAGCACCTTCCCACCCCGCTCGCAGGAAAAAGGCAGATTTGCACGCGTGGGTGCCTGCAGCAAACAGCAGACAGGGAAGGTGCCAGGGGCTTGGCATCTCCAAAAACAATAAAAAATCAGGTCATTACATGGCTAAATGTGGATTTAGGAAAGGCTTAATTTGCACCGTCTTTTTCAAGAAGTGTTTCTTTTTTTTTTTCCCCCTCATTATTTATAATCTCAGTGTCTGTTTATACACAACATAATCTCCCCGTGTACACATTTGCAATGTCCCAGAGCGCTCTGCCCAGCCAGAACAGAGCGGTCCCGCGCCTCCCACGCACGCCATCCCGAGACTGGACAAGCAAAGGACGCTCGAGGTGGACGCAGCCCCCAGATCCCACCATCCCCTCACTCGCCATGCCACCGGGAATTACACTTGCATGCAACCTACATTATGAAACCAATTCCCAATGCAGAGGCAGCGCTACTGGTTGCTTGCCGGAGTCATAGGAAATATCTCCAAAGCTTTCAAGTGTGTCCAAATTCACCAGCCCCAGCAAGATCTGGGTCACGGAGAATTTTCTGCAATTTCCCAGCCTCGTCAGACTCAAAGGAGAAGCTTCCAAAATTGTGGATGATGAGCTAAAATTGCTGGCAAAAAAAATAAACTGCTGGATGTATGCGAAATATTTATTTCTAGCCCTGCTGCTCTATCATTTCTGCTTGTATAGTAACACCACGCGCTGTATAAAAAGAAAGGAATGCCAAATTGTTTGTGCTAGCAGCCAAAAACAGCTGAGGAACTGCCAGAATAAAACAATAAAAAAAGAAGAGGGGGGAGTGAAATAAGTTTAGTGCAACCAAATAGTAACCTGGGAAGCAATACCGGGAGAAAATAGCAAGCACTGTCATGGAAAATAAGGATTGAATTGGGCTAAATTGGCTCAAAGGAAGTTTGAAGAGCAGTGATTCAAGGTATAAAAAAAATAAGGACAAGTTTTTAAGGCGCATCAAAAATAGGAACCCCACGGGCAGGTTGGAGGCTGCGGATGAAGAGGTAACACAGCCTCGCAGCATTGCTGGATCACGCTCACCCCGCTATCCTGAAAGCTCTGAACCTAAGAGCTATAGCCAAAAACACCAAGGTGCTCCCCAAAAAGATGCTCGGAGGAAGCAGGAGCTCGCCCCACCTCGGTTAAGAAACGGGACACGTGGATAAGAGCCTCCAAAGCCAGCACGGGGTGAGTGGGGACGAGTCAGCATCGCCCAGCTCCCCGTGGTGGTACCCAACATTTCGGCACAGCATCTCCAAACCCCAAACCTTGAGATCCTCGCCTCGAGCGACCCAACCGCCGGCCTCGAGCTTACCAGCCCGTCGCAGTTGCTGATGGCCACGGCGGCGCCGGGCATGCCGGTGACGTCCCCGGTGAAGAGGCAGCGGTGCCGCAGAGGCTCTCGGAAGAGCACCCCAAAATCCTCCTGCCACTCGGCCACGGCGCCCGGCGGCACGAGGCGCAGGTTGGGCCGCAGGCGGAGGTGCAGCTCCTCGCCGAAGACGGTGATGTTGAAGTAGAGCGAGCGGCCGGCGGCCCCGCCGTGCCGCGGGGACCCATGCAGGGCGTCGCGGGGCACGCGGCGGCGGGACGGGGACGGGGGGCAGGTGGCTTCGGCCGCCCTCGCCGCCGCCACGCCGCCGGACACCACGTGCGAGAGGAAGCGGCCCCGGCAATCGGCGCTGAAGGGCACGATCACGCCATACTCGCTCAGCTTGCCGGACAGCAGGAGCTCTGCGGGGACAGATGGATGGACGGAGAGGTGGATGGACGGATAGACGGATGGATGGTTGGATGGATAGAGAGGGCTCTTGGGGAGAATCCAAGCGCAAACCCCACCACATCCCTCTGCTCCCACCCTCTCCGCTGCCAACCCAGCTGCCCCCCACCCACCTCCTCGCCCCTTTCCCGGGCGGGCAGGACCCGCTGGTCGCCCCCCGCCTCCGAAGCGCCCTCCCCTGCCCCCCTTCCCCCCCCCCCCGGCTCTACCTGGGGCACCGGCGGCGGCCAAGCAGCCGTGCAGGGGGACGAGGCAGGAGAGCACCAGCCGCAGATAATCCATCGGGGGCCGGCGGCTGCGGGGCGGGCGGGATGCGGGGCGGGCGGGGAACGGTGCCCGCCTCCCCCCCGCGCCGCCCCCGCCGCCGCCGCCGCCGCCCGGGGCCGCCCGGAGCCTCCGGGGAACGGGAATGGGAACGGGAATGGGAACGGGAACGGGGACGGGAACGGGAACGGGGGACGGGGACGGGCGGCGCCGCGCTGCGCGCCCGCGGCCGTGCGAGCAGCGGGGAGGCGCGGGGGTGGGGCCTGGGGAAGGGGTGGGCAGAGGGGCGAGGTAAAGGGGGGGGAGAGGAGGGGGGGAAAGGAGGGAGGGGAAGGGGGAGAAGGAAGCGAAAAAAAATAGGGAAAAAAAAAAGAAGAAAAAAAAAGCAAGGAAAAAAAAGCGAGGTGACGCGAAAGAAAAGCGAAGCGTGAAAAAGCGGAGCAAAAAGAAAGCGAAGCAAAGTTTTTAAAGGTGTGAAAAAGTGGAGCAAAAAAAAAAAAGAAGAAAAAAAAAAGTGAAGCAAAAAGAAGGAAAGGAGGGGCAACAAAAGGAAAAAAGGAAACCAGAAAGAAAAAAATGAAAGAAGCAAATAAGCAAAAAGAAAAAAAAAAAAAAAAGGCAAGAAAAAGGAAAAAAGGAAAAAGAGAAAAAAAAAGGAAAGAAAAAATAAACAAAGCAAAATAAAGAGTAAAAAAAGCACAAAAAATCAACAAACAAAAAGGAAAAAAAGAAAAGAGGAAACAATCAGCAAAATAAAAAGAGCAAAAAATTAAGCAAAGAGAAATACAAAAAAAAAAAAAAAAGAGACAAAAAGGGAAAAACCACACCAACCCCCACAAAGGCAGTGGCACCAGGGGATGCCCAGAGCCCCCATCCCTGCCCCAAGCCCCCCGAGCTGGGGCCGTGCCCCGAGGGTGCAGGTGAGTGCCCCGCTGGGTCCTTGGTGGCCCCTTCCCTCTGCCTTGGCCAACAGATGTGCCACAGGAGGTGCCGTGGTGGCCGCTTGGGTTTTGGGGTGCCTCTGGGCAAGGACAGAGGGTGCCCGGGATGCCAAAACACAAAGAGTTCACCCAAAGCCCAGGTGCAACCCCTCCAAGACAGGATTTAGGGTCCTGGTCCCATCGCTCAGTGACAGCAAGACCCGCGAGGGCATCTCTCTTCCCGCATTCCTGCAGTACCTTTTGGGGGGAAATTGAGATTTGCAGCCTCTGATTGTCACTAATAAATTATCAGTGCTGGCAGGCGGACAGGGCTGGGGGTGGAGGGGTTTCCTCCCTCCCCGGAGAGCCTTGGGTTCCCACCCCCCCCCCCAGCTCCCCAAAATAAAGGGCCGCTGCCAGCAGGCTCGGTGAGCGAGCATGACCTCATCCCTCAGACATGCCGGGCCGCGATTAGATTAAAACAAAATATTTACTGCTGCAGCATCGGTGGCAGAAGGCGTGCGCGGGGGGAATCACGGCCCCGGCCTCCAGCCTCCACGGGCAGGCCCAGCCGCGTGGGGCCCGCGAGCAGAACCGCTGGGGGCAGGCCTGAGGAGACCCCCAAGGGCCTCCCAGGCAGGGAGGTGGCTTTGGGCACCCTGCTCCTGTCACACCGGTGGTGCAGGAAGAAGCCTTCCTTGGGGGGGGGGTTGCAAAGTCACCTTTTCCTAAACCCTCCAGCTGGAGGGGTCCCGCCGTCCCACCACGCCATGATGTAAGGCAGGAACAAATCTGCAAGCCCTTGGGAAAGACGGGTCCATCCCCGTTCCAGGGTGTGGGCTTCAGCCTCTGCTCCAGCTCTCCCAGGTGTGGTCAAGGAGGGTCCCGGAGGCTCTGCGCCCACCAAGGATGGCTGCTGAGAAGCATGAGCCCTGCCTGTGGAGGCAGGCACGTTGTCCGGAGGCTGGCTGCCCCCAGGCAGGACCATTCCTGCCAGATCCCTCTCTAATCCCAGCTTAAAGACCTCCAAAGCTGGAGACAGCCTCCGCAAGACCCTGGGACAAGTTTCTTGTTTCCTTCTCCATGCTAGTTTTTCACGTGGGCTCCGTGGGATGGTTGGGGTTGGAAGGGGCCCTTCAAACCAATCCAGCTTATAGGCACGGACATCTTCCACAAGGTGCGGTTGTCCAACCCAACCACGAACCCTTCCCGTGCCAGGGGAGCCGAGCTGCGAGCCTGGAGATGGGAAACAAGGTCAGGGAGATTTATACCAACAGCCCTGGGCGGCTTCCAGACCCTAGTGGAAAAGGAGAAGGGAAAAAGTTGCTCTCCTTCTAGGAACCGCCGCTCCGGCCGAGAAAGCACGGTTTGGAGAGAGACGCCTGCGGCGAGCGCCTGCACCCGAAGGATTTTAGGGGGATGCTCGAAGGCTGCGACCGCGATGGAAACACGGGGCGGCGGGGATGGGATGGAGCCGTGGGAGATACGGTGCCCATCCCAGACCTGACACCAGGGTGACGGGCTCCACACCAAGACGCACAGGGAGGTGTTTATCCACAAACAGGTTAACAGGCTAATTTCCTAAATAAACACAAAAGAACCCAATAAATCGATGCGATGAGCCAGGCTAGCTTCGCACAGCCTCCCTGAGGATACGCCTTCTCCTTTATAAGCGCCGACCGCATTATTCATTTTTAATCATCCTCCCGCTAAAGTGAAACTTACTGATGTGTAAAACCCAAATCTGTGGCTTTTTTTTTCTCGCCTTCAGGCCAGCCACCGCGCACTTCCCGTCCCCCCGGGGCCTCGCTCATCCTCATAGCCACTTATCGTTTTGGCACGGCCACCACCAGCGAGTCCCACAGAGCCGCCTCGCTGCTTCCAATCTTCCATCTCAACCTGGGAAAAATCAATTTTTCATTCACACAGGGGCCAGAAAACTGCTTTTCTGCCCCCATTATGCAAGGAAGCAGCGAGGAAAAGCCTTTCCAAGCCCGTGGTCTGTGCGATGCCCCCAACTTTTGATTTTTGCAGTCGCTCCTTTTAATGGATGCAGTCTGGGGCTGCTCGTGCATGGCATTTATTTTTAGTTTTCCGAGCCCTGGCTCTGCAGAAGCATCTTAATTGCTATTCTTTTGCTGGAAAATGAAACACAGATGCGCTCGCCGCGCCGAGGTCCAACAGCCTCCCTGCGCGGCGCGGAAAGGAAAACACGGGAACCTCCAAGGGAGCTGCTGGGTCAGGGCTGCTTCCCCAACAATGAAATAAATAAAAATACAAATAAAAATCTATTTGATAAAACAGATGGGGACCCACTGCCCCCACTGCTGTGCGATGAAGGACCAAGGGAGAGGTTCGGCCCATGGACGATGCAGCTTTGCAGGTCAAAGCCCCTTTCCCCAGGCTACTTTATTTAAGGGGAGGTTCATGGGGGTGGGGGGAGGAAGGGTCCTTTCTCCCTTTCCCCCCCTCTTAAGCAGAGAATTTATCAATTTATCTATTTTCTGGCAGATATTTTCTTTCTACAGAGGCAGAGCTGGGTATGAACAGATGAAGACGTCGTGAGCGGAGCCTTGAGGAAAGCAACTGTCCTTTACAGGAGTAGCGAAATTTTAAAAAGAGACCAAATGAAAGAAAATGGGAAATCTAATAAACACACCTTTACCTCCCGTGGCCAGGAAGGACCACTTAGCCCCGCCAACAGTTATAACTTCATCATAACTCATTACAGGCAGGCGGCTTCCTTTTAATTACGCCTTTGGGACGGGTGTAACGATACCAACAAATATTAACAACAAAAAGGACGGGAACGGCAGCTCAGCAAGGAGCAGCACACATGAGCAAGCAAATTCCCTAGCACAGCAACATCTGCATGTACCTATTTTCCCTGGCAGGGGCCGAGGGCTCGCTTGCTCTGCTCGTGAAGGAGGCTGCGGTCCCCTTTTCAAAGCACGGCGGCCCGCCTCCCCCAGCCCCACAAAGGCCACGTTCAGCGACACAAATAGCTTCTTTTTTTTATTATTTTTTTTTCCACGGGTGGAATTGGGGCGTTTTCCTCCAAGTTTCCATGCCCCACCCCGGCCCACGCGTGCATCCCGGGGAGGGCACACCTCGAAGCACAATTTCCCTCCCGTTTTTTTGCGCTCCTCGCCGGTGCCCTGGGTCAGCTCACTTTCCCAGCTGCCCAACATCTTTAGGGCTTTATTTCACCAGCGATGTTCCCACCCCCAGATAAATAGGGAACACTCATTTTTTTCACAACCACGCTCATTCATACCCCCCACCCCTCGGCCTTTTCCTTCCAGTCAATTGTTTCTGCTTGAAATCACTTGTTACGAAGGTGGGAAAGCAGAAAGAAGCCTTTGAGCCCCCTGGTGCAGGTGATGCAAATCTCCAGCCTTCATTACCCAGATTAAAGGGCTGGGGGGGGCCGAAGCAATTAAAAACCTGCCTAATTAAGCCCCTGCTCAGCCTCTCCGCTGGTTATTAGGCAGGGTTTTGGGGAGGGGGAGGCAAAGGGGCAGGAGAAGGTGCAGTCGCCCAGCGCGTCCCATTATTCCCTGTGAGCCCATTCCCATCGCTAAAAGATGAACAGAAAACACCCAGCTGGGACAAAATATCTTTAAAAAGAAAAAGGAAAACCAAAACACCCGGTTAAGTCAGAAATAAAACACCGTCGAGGGAACCTATGGGGAAGTGGGGCTCTCAAACTGCAGCAGGAACCATGCCAGCGCTTTAAAAAAAAATTAAAAAATCTCTTGCTATTTTTAAATTATTTTTTTTTCCACCCTCTGCTTTTTAATTTCTGCTGTCTGCACCTCCTGCTGCTGGCAGCGGATGAAAGTGGCTGCTGGGGCAGATGGAGCGTGTGCTGCTGCTCTGGTACCCCGCACCCGGCCCTATGGTCCCGTCCCGTCCCGCTCCTGCCCTCCCCAGAGCCCTGCCTGCAGGGAAGGGGTGCCCGACTGAGCACCCTTTCTTCATTAACTCCGATTTGCATCTAATCATCTAATTAAAAATAAATCTTGCAGCATTGATTATGCCTGTAAGCATACTCCAGATGTATTTTCCACCATCCTGATGCTCAGAGGCGAGGCCCCCCCTCACCCCCTGCCTTCTCACCACTGAACCCCAGCCCCATCCACAGCTGAAAATCAGGAAGAAGGAGCAAATCCACCCAAAAACCTAAACATCCCCGGATGTGCAAGGACCCTGAGTCCCAACCCGGGCTGCAAAGGTTTGGGTCTGTGTGTACACAAACCTGTACGTATGTGTATATAAATATATATTGGTGTATCTAAACCATACACGCCCGCATCATGCTCACTATTAAACACCTGTCCGACACCTTTTTGTTTAATTTACAACACTTTTATTGCATCGTGAAGAACCCCCTCAATTCTTCTCCTGAAGGTAGTAGCTTCAGGGCTATCCCCTCCCTCCCTCTCCCCATCATTTTTTTAATTTTATTTTTATTTTTTGGTGGGGGAAACAGTCTATTTTCCTGAAGGCAGCATCCCTCTCCGTCCCCCTACACCACATCCCCGCGGCTCTGCGCCCGCCAGCGCGCGCGCAGCCTCCGCAGCGGCTCCTCGTCCTCCGGCCCCTCCAGCTCGGGGAAGCCCAGCCGGTCCAGCACCTCGTAGACACCGGCCACGGCCGCCACCTGGAAGCAGAGCAGAGAGGCTGAGGCGGTTTTGCCCCCTCCACCCGTCCTCCAACCCCGTAAGGAGGACAGGGAGCAGCG
This sequence comes from Heteronetta atricapilla, assembly GCA_011075105.1. Classification (NCBI taxonomy): domain Eukaryota; kingdom Metazoa; phylum Chordata; class Aves; order Anseriformes; family Anatidae; genus Heteronetta; species Heteronetta atricapilla. Next base: position 44,180 of record JAACYQ010025609.1, read on the forward strand.
GCCGCTGTGTCCCCGCACGCGACCCTAAGCCGGGGAGAAGCACGGACCACCGCCTGCGTGGCACCGACCCCTCCCCGGGCTTCCCTCCAGCTGCTGCGTGTTTTTATAAGCAGCTTTATGGTTTGTTAGCTTTGGCACCCTTCCGGAAAAGAAGTTACAATGTCGCCTTGTTGATGGTTGTTTTTTTTTTTTTTTTTTTTAAAAAAATGAACTGAAAATGCAAAGCTTGTGCTGGAGCACCGCATGGAGCCAAAGGCTCCTTTGATGCGCGGTGGGGCGCACCTCCTCCCTGAAAACAGGGGCACAGGAGGCAGGTTTAAGCCCAGGTTGAAGACAAGAGCGAAATTTCTTCCAGAACAATGCGTCTGGTGGGGATTTCTTGGATTTGAGGTCTTCCAGTGAGGTGGGCCTTGAGGAGCGAGGCTGGGGTCAAGGAGCTGGAGCAAGAGGAGGGGCAAGGAGCATCACAGCATGTTTTGCACATCAAAACGTGATAAAAACTGAAACATGGGGTGCTTTATAAGGTTGTCCTCATGCAAACATACAGGATACAACCTCCTGGACCTGGGCTAGGAGGAGGACCTGGCACCAGGAATATTTCCCAGCACGAATTAGGGGCACGGGGCAAGGCACAAGGCTCTCCCAGCCCACCGAGGTGCAGCGTTTTCCTAAAACCCTGTGTGTCTCCATCCAGGTAGGTTAATAAACAGCTTATTTAGGATTCTGTGTTGCAACCAGAGCTTTCCCAACCTTGGGAGTGCTCAGAGCTGGTGTTTCGGGCTGTGATGAGAGGTGACAGGGGGCTGGGTCCAGCACCCGTTGCACGTGCATGATGATGAGAACGGAGACACCTTCCTATCACACCAACCTCTGGTCCGCACAAAAGCCCTACCTCGCACATCCAGAGGCTGAAGGGCCGCTGCCAGGAGTCCTTCTTCTCCAGGTGCAGGTAGGCGTTGAAGAGGATCAGGTAGATGTAGCGCTCCAGGTACTGCAAGCTCCTCAGCCGCAGCAGCCGCCGCTCCTGCTCATCCTTGCCCGACCGCCCCTGGAAGCGCAAGGACAAAAAGCAGCTCAGCAGCCTAAGCTCTCATCCGGCTGTGGCTTCCAGCAACATTAAAAACTTCCCCTTTCACCCCACAGCCCTCAAAAACAGAGGAGGTTTTGCTATGCCCGTGCCCAGCATCCTGCCCCTCTCCAGGCGGGAGCAGAGCAAACTGCTCCGGCTTAATTTATCTTTTTATTTTTTTATTTTTTCCCCAACTTTATAGCCTTGTTCACAGCAGGACGGTGAGATCAGGTCTGCCCTGGGCAAAGACATCTCCTCTACGTGTACACACCAATATTTGGGTAGAGCAGATCCTGATGTGGCTTCTGTGAGCGTTTCTGACCCTGCTCGAAGCCCAGAAGGGGGAGATGGAGAGGACGCAACTGGGTTAAAGACCACGACCAGCATCAGAGCAACGTGGCCCCGCAGAAATGACCAATAAACCAAGGAACCTAATGAAGATTGTTATCCTTATAGCGTTTATCCCAAAAAAACACTGCGGCAAGCCCAGGACAGCTCTGCAGCAGCCAGGCTGGGAGGAAGCAGGCAGCTCTCCGCTGTCGGCTCCTGCCGAGGAAACCTCCCCAAACAACACATCTTCCGGCAGCGGAAGGAATGCATCAACCTATTTTTTCCTCCTGGGTTGGGATGGGAAGGGCTAGGGAGGAATCCGAGCCGAGCACCACGCATTTTCCTTCCCTCCCGATCATCCTAATCCTGCGGAGCATCCCCTGCAAGGCTCTGAAAGCTGCTCCCACCTGCTGGAGAGCGAAACAAAGAGCAGGATGCAACCCGAACCCATTTAGCAAAGCCCAGACGGGGTTTGGGGTGCCTGGAAGCACCTCCATTTCTTCCAGCTTGCAGCTGCCAGCCAGAGCAGAGATGTCCCCACGGAGCCGGCCCATCCCAGGCTCACTTTTTTGGGGGAAAAAAAAGGCAAAAAAAAAAAAAAAAAAAAGCAAGCATTTGCACATGCCCTCTTCAAGGTGGCGATAAAAGGCTCTTCCTATGGCAGGGGAGCAGGGCAGCGGATGGCTCCCCGCTTATCTCCCTTCCCCATCAGGCCGGGCTGGACGCAGCTGGCCGGGAAACAGGATGCGGCCCAGGAACACCCCTGCGCCGCTCCTCGCTGCCAAGCACCGGCGCCAGGGGCAGGGAGGTCGCGGGAACAGGCAGGCGTCTTCCGAAAAATAAAGCTGCTGCTCATAAATGGGAGCCGGAGGAGCCAGCGGGGATGGGAGGAGAAGGGGACGGAGCGGCCCTGCCCTCTGCCGGCTGCGGCGCCGGGACGCGGCACGGCGAGGGATGCACGGGGTGCTGGACCACCACGACCCTGTCACCTCGGGGAAGGGACCCCAAAGGGTGAAAAAGGCACCAGCACCTTAACTCTCTGCTTTCCGATCAGCCCCCCCCGAACCAGCCGTGGTGAGCGCCGAGAGCACACGGGAGCCGTCGGGCTGTGCTGAGTTGTCCCAGAGCATTTGGGAAAGCCAAGGAAGAACCCAAAAGCCACCACCAAAGGAGCCCCAGCACCCTTCTCATGACAAATCCCACAGCTTCAGCCGCAGAGGCTGCCCTGCTCCGGGATCCAGGCGTCCTCCCTGGGGTCCCCAAAGTGGAAAGGGGCCCGGAGGTGCTGCTCACCTGCCGGTAGGTGCAGATGATGATTTCTCGGAGGTGGTAGTGCATGGGCGTCATGGTCTCGCTGACTGTGTCCAGGGCCATGTCCACCTCCTTCTTCATCCGGTGGCCGTCGGGCAGGAGCTGGACCACCTTCATCACCACCTCGAGTGGGGACAAAGCAAAAGGGGCTTCCACCCGGAGCCCCCAACCCAACCTCCCCGTTCCCGTGCTCACCTCCCTCCCCAGGGGAGGACCTGCTCCCTCCAGGCAGGGAGCGCTGCCGCATGGTGCGCCCCACAGCGTGCGGCCACGCCGGCCGCAGGACCCACCTCGAACTCCCCCTTGGTGTACTTGGCGTCGGGCACGCTCACGATCTCGTCCTCGCTCGCCTCGGGGACGCCCTGCGGCGGGGCAGGGAGGGACGGGGCGTTAGGTGCACGCAGACCCAGCCCCCCCAGCCCCCTGCTAGCCGGTACCCACAGCGCAGTGCCAGAGCGCCAGGACGGCGATGACCATGGCCGTGGTGGTCCGGCCCCGGCCGCTGGCGCAGTTGAAGACGAAGGCTGCCCGCGAGTCCTCGGCCAGGGTGGTCTTCATCGCCTCCAGCAGCCGGTCAAAGTCCTGCCGAGGGCAAAGCCAGGATTTCGGGAGGGTGCTGCCCCCCGCCCACCCAGGCTAGGGGACGTGGCTCGGGGACAAGGTGACACAGCCGGTACCTGCTCCTTGGGAGCGCAGAAGTCGGGGATGGGGATGCGCCGGTAGGTCAGGCCCGGGCAGGTGCTCTTGTGCTGGTTGAAGATCTCCTGTGTGGTCAGGCAGCTCTTGAACATCTTCATCTGCTTCTCCGCCTCCAGGTAGACCTCCAGCCACTGCTGCGACTTCAGCAGGTCGCCCTTCAGCACGGACTCGAGCTTCTGCAGAGGACAGAGGGACCCTAGGCTTCACAGCATCAGAGCCACTCCTCGTCCACCTCATCCCCTGGTTTTTATTTTTTAATCCCCTTTCGACCACCCTGCAGCCAACGCAGACCCACGTGCCAGGTCCTGGCCACCACTTCTGCCCGTGGGGACCGGAACCCTCCCACCCCGCAGAGCTCCTCCAGGGTGCTGCTGGCAGCTGAACCCCACTCCCTGCCCCAAAAAAGCCCCCAAAAAGGAGCTGTGAAGGCTGAGGGGCTAACAAAGCCCGGTTTCCCTGTGCACATCCCTCATGAGGGCTCCGCGGAGGGGGAGATGCCTTTCCCTCAGCGGGAACACGACCTACGCCTCTGTCCCACATCCAGCTATTTATCTGCAAAAAAAAACTCGCAAGAATGGAAAACGAGGTCAAATTTAGCTCAAATGGGCCAGAGGGCAAAGTTTAGGAGCGCAGAGAAGAGGAAAGGCATGACAGAGACAAGGAGAAGATCAGCAGCACCAGCCAGGATCGGTGCTGGGGAGCATCCTCCATGCACCCCCTGGTGCAACCTTTGTCCATCGTCCCTCCTGCCCGAGGCAGGATGAGGCACCCCAAAACCCTAGGCTCACCTCCAGCTGCTCGGGCGTGGAGGCGGGCACGGGGACGAGCTCGTCGAGGCTCCCCGGCTCCCTGAGCGTGTAGACCTGCTCGTTGCCCTCCAGCACCACCTCCTCCCGCAGGTTGACCCACAAGATGCGCGAGTGCTTCCTCTTCGCGTCCGTCAGGTACCGCAGGACGCTGCCGAGGGTCTAGGGCGAGGGGTGGCCGAGGTGAGGGGACGGCACCCGGAGGGGTGGCCCTGCCCCGTGCGGGGTGCGTGCCCCTCACCTTGGAGCTGGGCTGCGCCGTCCCGTAGACGGGCATCTTGGGCACCCGTCGGAAGTTGGCCACGCTCATCTCCTTGATGGTGCTCAGCACGTCCGGGCAGAAGCGCTCGTCCGCCACCTGCAGCGGGACGGACAGGGCTGGGCGTCCCATCCTCGCTGAGCACGTGGACCTGGCGACCCCCAAAACTCCCCCCCCCTGCCCTGCCAGGGAGCAGCCCTGCTCCTCCCACCCCGCCAAACCAATCTGAGGGCGGGCACCAGGACGGGTACTCACCAGCACCCGCGCCCCCTTGGCCAGCAGGTCCCCGGGGACGGCGAGCTCGGAGGAGCCGATGTCCGCCTGCAGCCGGTACAGCTCGGGGTGCCGGCACATCCACCTGCTGAAGCTGAGGGCAAAGCCCAGGGGGTACTGCCGGCGGGGGGCCGGGGGGGGCGCGCCGTCAGCCTGGGCTCGCTCCCCCTGCCCGGCTCCTCTCCGCCTCCGTGCGCTTCCAAAAGCCCCCGGCCGCGGCAGCTTGGAGGTGGCCCCGCCAACCGGCGACGAAGGCGGGCGGCCCTTACCTGCTCGTGAAGGTAGTAGTTGAAAGCAACCAGGTAGAAATAGCGCTCGAGGCTCTGCTGGACCCTCTGGAGGAAGTGTTCTTTGGTGCTGCCCCCCTGGAAGCAAGCGCGGGTGGCACTCGTCAGGGCCAGCACGGGGCTGGGGCAGGAGCCCCTTCTCCTGGAGCACGCCGGGCAGGAGAGCACCACGAGCTGGCACAGCCGAGCAGCCAGCAAGCTGGCCCCAGGCATTTTAAAACAGTCATTTTGGGGGAAAAGGAGACAGAAATCCCACTGAGATCCCTCAGAAGGTTTCATTTTCATGGTGGTTTTGTTGTCTTTCTTTTTTTGTGTGTGTATTTACACTAACTTCACCAAGTTGTTTGCTTGGGAAGAAACTGCTTCCAAACGAGGAGAGGGGTGAAAAACCTACCGAACCCTATCCGGAATAGTTTTTGCTGCTTTTTTCTTGTTTTGTTTAGTTTTGAAATGAAACATTTCAAGTTTTTCCACACCGAGTGATGCTCAGAGCCATAAATTTGCATTTCGGATCAAACAAAGCCTTCCCCTTCACCCAGGGACGCGCCGGGAGCGGGTCCAACAGGACACGAGCTGCCTGCCTGTCCCGGAGAGACAATGTCCAGATGCTGACAGAGAGCAAAACCCAAAAGGAGGGGGGTTGATCCACGCAAGGTGCTCACACCACCCCAGACACCCTTACGGCCGAGATGCTCGGGCTGCTGGGTTTCCCCAGGGGCCGCTGGGTGTCCTGCTGGGGACGCAAGCCGGGAACCTGGGGACTTTCTGCAACTGGGAAACCACCCAACATCGACTTCAGGGGCCACGTACACCCAGCCCTCCTTCCCTGCGAGCAAAACCCCATCCTGGACACGATGGGAAGCCTGAAACGCAGGAGGTGTGCTGCTGGAGATCCTCGCCTGCTGCCCGGGTGGAGCCGGTTACGTGGCCGAGGCAGCGGCATAGATTCACCGGTCTTTATTGACTCGGTTTCTGCAAGGTGAAGCCATCCCGCTGCCGTCTATCAGGAGGCAGAGCGGCACATTTGCTCTGGAAGCTCAACACAAAGCCCGGCAGGAGGGAGCCGTGCCAGGGTTGGACCGGGGAGAGCAGGGTACCGCCAGGATGCAGCCGAGCATCGCACCCCAGCCCCTGCGTCGCGCCTACCGCCGTGTCAGGACCTAAATCTCCGATTTTTCCACCCAGCTCGGGGCAGTTCTTCGTGGGATAAATCCTCCGTGCCTTTCCTCTCCCCCCACCCGCATCCCACCCCCCCGGCACATTTTCCTGGCCCCTGGCCATTGTTTAAAAGTGCTCTCGCTACGTGCAGACTTCAAATAAACACTCCTCTCGGCTAATTTACGGCAGTCCCCGGCCATTCGTTTTCTGCCGTCGAGGAGGACGAGGAGCAGCCCTCCCCGGTGCGAGGAGAGGGTCACCCGGGGCACCTTTCACCCCCAGAGCACCCAGCCTGGGCACCCACGGGTGTCCCCGTGGCTGCACCCACACCTGGCCCCGTGGCCGAGCGAACACAGCTTCGTGCCATCGCCTGGAGCGGCACCAAACGGACCCGAATCCACCCTAAAAACGGAACCAACAGGGGGAAATTTGGGTTTTCCGGCTCTAGCAGCTCATTCATCACCCAGATGGAAAAAATTCGCCTCCAAAAAGGCTGGAAGGGAAGTTAAAAGATGGGCCAGGTGCACCTGGGGGCTGCGCCGCCTCTGCCAGCCAAGAGCTGGCTGGGAGAGGCAGGCGAGATGCTGGACGTCAACCTGCCGGTTCTCCAGTTTCGGAGATGACAACATAATATTTTATAATATTTTTTGGCCCAAAGGCATCTTCCAGAGGCAATGGTAGTGCCCAAAAAGAGCAGATTTCCCCAACTTTACAAAAAAAAAAAAAAGCCCAAAAGGCAACGCACCCCAACCTTCCAGCTCCGCGTGTCCCTGGGACGCTTCCAGGGCGCAGGAAGTCTCAGGTTTCCACAATTTACATTCTTCCCATCCGCTCACAGAAACATTTCTGTAAATTACTGCTGCCAAGTGGCCGAGCCATCCTCTAATTAATGGCTCGCTAACAAGGGCCCCCAGCTGACACCCCAGGGCTCGGCGTGGCGCAGTGTTGAGCGGGGAGATGTTGCTCCTCACCCCCCCCAAAGCCACGCGGGCGGTGGTACCTGGGTCTGGCGGTCTCCCCCAGTCCCTTCCAGCTTCTTCTTGGCCTCGTGGATGGCTTCCTTCATGTCGTGCATCTCCGAGCAGAAGGCGATGGCGCTGTCCACCTTGCGTGGGAAAGAGTTGGTCAGCAGAGCCCTCCTTGCCCACCCCGAGCTCTCCGGGGGCCGTGCAGCTCCCCGCTTACCTCCTCCACCATCTGCTGCCCTTTGGGAACCAGCTCGATGAAGCTCTGGATCACCCGAAACCTGGCCCTCGGCGACGTTTTGGCCGGCAGCTGGGGGCTGCCCGCGGGGAAGGGAGGGAAAATTAAAGAAAGGGGGGCATCAAACCCGTGCCCACCAGGGTCACCCCACGGCCCTGGGGACGGTCCCTGCTTACTCGGGCTTCTGCGTGGCTCCCCGGTGGTGGAGGAGGATGAGGGTGCCCATGGCCATGGCCAGGTTGGTCCTGCCCACGCCGGTCTGGCAGCTGAAGAGCAGCGCTGGGGGGGATCTGCCGGGGTCCCGCAGCAGGAGGCCAGGGCTCTCCTAGGAGGAAAGGAGGCGGAGAGGGATGGTGAGGGCCCACGGGTGGCAGCGTAACGAGCACGGAGCTACCATGAGCACCCCCAGAACCCTGCCTGGGCCGGCTCCTTTTCCCCCCATCCCCAGGGAACCCTCACCACCCCAAAACCCCACGGAGCCAGCACTTCCCCTCATCTCACCCTGAGGAAGCGGATGAAGGCATCGAAGTGCTCCTCCAGCGGGGCGCCGTCGGCGGGCAGGGGCAGGCGGTGGTAGCGGTAGGTGGGCAGGAGGAAGACGGGCCGGCGGTACACCTCCTCCGTCACCTGGACGTCCTCCTCGCCCTGCACCCGCACGGCACGCGGCTCGTCCCGCAACCGCTCAATGTCGTCGTAGACGTAGTAGACCCCCTCGCTCAGCTGCGCGAAGTCGTGGATCTGGAGGAGACGGAGATCGCCGTCAGCACCCGTGGGTGGCCGACCACCTCCAACCCCCCCCTTGTGGGATGCCCAGAGGGGGCCATCTCCATCTCAGTTCCTCAGCTCTTTGCTCTGCTGGACACCAAACTACGTGGAGATGAACGTCAGAGGGTGGTGACCCTTGCCCCGGCCCCACCGCCATCACCTCTTTGCGGATGGTGAGCTCCAGGTCCTCCACGCGCGGCCCCCGGCGCAGGCCGCGGAGGTTCTCGTGGAGGCTCTCCTTGCCCCGCGGCGTGTAGGCCACGAAGTCGCCCTCCACCCGCAGGAAGAGCACGGGCTCCTCGCGGACGCAGAAGAAGACACACTCCTGGAAAGACAGCCACGGATGAGGCGTGCTGGGGATGGCACTGCTTATATTCAGACAAGGCTTCCCAAAAACCTTCCCTTCCCAAAGCCTTCCCTCCTCCATGGCCAGCAGCCCTGGAACGTGTAGGCTGCTGTCGCCAAAGGCCTCCCGTTGCCTCTCCATGACCCTACTTTTTCCATGACCCTACTTTCCCAGGGCCCTACAGCTCCTGACCCACAAATAAAAGCAGAAACGCTCCGATTTTGAGCCCCACCAACCTTGTGGCCCTCTCTCTGCAGCTTCTGCAGAACCAGCCTGAAGCCGTTGAGGCTGGGCTGCCCCATGCCAAACACCGCGTAGCCGCCCTTGGCTTGCCGGAAATTCGGGGCGCCGCAGCTGCCGGTGGTGTTCAAGCCATCCAGTTTGCCGTGCACGTCTCTGACCATGAAATATTTCCCCTGCGGGGTAAGAAAGAGATGGAGCCGGATCCGAGCGCGGGCGGCGGGCGGGGGGCCAGGCGCGGCGATGCCCACCTGCACCAGGTAGTGCTCCGGCGCGGCCTCGGAGATGCGCCCCACTGTGTAGTTGGCCTTCAGCAGCTCGTCGTGGATCTGGAACTCTTCCCTGCAGTTGTACCTGGAGAAAACGCATGGCACAGTCACAAAAAAATATATATTTTTTTTAAAAAGCCATTTTTTTGGCTGGAGCGGGACGGGAGCGTGCAAGAAGGCCACCCAACTCAACGGGGACACCAAACCAAGCAGCCGGAGGGCGATGCCCGCCCCGACTCACGTGATGACCACGGGTGCCACTTTGTTGGTGATGATGGATTTGGCCTTGCTGTTGTGCAGCCCGAGGGCCTGGAAGGAGTGGATGCTCAGCGAGCGCTGGTCCTCCATGGTCCCGATGCCGTGCACGCTCTCGAAGGCGGAGGCCGGGCCGGTCTGCTGCGCCGCGCTGGCGGTCGTACCCATCATCCGCGGGCGGCTGCAGGGGAAAACAAGCAGGGGGGAGGCGAGAGGGATTTTTTCGGCCGCCCGGCGCGGCGAGGAGAGGCCCATTTCCGAAGAAACACGAACCCAGCCCTTCCCGTGCTCTCCGGTTTCCTTCCCGCGCTCCTTACGGGCTTTCTCCCCCCTCGTCCTCCGCCGGGCAGGGTCCGGCCCCGGTGCGGCCCGATTCCCAGCGCTGCGGCCCCTCCGCCATCGGGGCTCGGTTTGCGGGAGCGGAGGGGGAAGGAGAAAGCCGGGATCCGGTCCCCAAAATCTGATGAGTCAGCAGATGGCACTGCAGAGTGACCCGGCGGCTTCCCGTCCCCGCAGGACAGCCATGAGCCCCGCCAGCGACGTGGAAAAGGCTCGCTAAGGCAGGGGATCTCGCTGGGAGTTTCGGGTCGCCCAAAGTCCCTCCCGGGCTCCCCCGCAGGCGTGCGTGCTCGCGGGGGCGTGTGCATGCACCAGGGCGGGCGTGCAGACGCGTGCACGCTTGCACGCGCGTGCGAGCTTCATGCCTGCACACGCGTGTGCTTGCAGAGGAGGGAGAAGGGTCGGGAGAGCAGAGCCCGCTCGTCCCCAAAGACGGAGGACAGCGAGGAGCATCCCGCCACGCTCGGCCACCCCGGGACAAAGCACCGACTGTCCCTGCCGGGAAGAGCGGGGAGAGGGGGGGGGGAAGGGGGAAAAAGGCGTTTTTCTTGCTTTTAGGGCAAACGCTCGGGCTTGCGCCGGGCTGGGGCTCGCCTGGACGGGCACAGCACGTGCTGGAAGCCCGCAGATGCTCCGCAGCCTATCCAGCAGGCTTTGCCAGAGGCTGGATCTTAGCCGCCGTGCAGAGAGCCACCCCATGTCCCCTAAATCACACACACACAAAAAAAATCCATCCAAAAAATCCCGTTTGCAAGCCACACGGCAAACTGCCGGTGGGAACAAATAAAAAAAGCGTGGTGTTTCCACTCACCGGCGGGCATTTCCCAACCCCGTACCGGCCCCGAAAGCCCTCCACCGCCTCGTCGGGCCCCGAATTACCCGCGGGCAGACCGCGAGGCCGGGTCGGTCCCCCCGCGGGGAGCTGGCGGGGGCCCAAAGGCGGCGCTCACAATGGCCTAAATATAGCGGGGGGGGGCCCCAGCTGCAGGATGCATCTGCCGCGGCCGGGAGGAAGCGTGCACTTGCCCGGCCACTTCATTGTCAGCGGGACGAGTGGGGACAAATAAATCACCACCCACATCCCCCCCCCCACCACCACCCCGGCGGGGCATTGGGGTTTATTCCGCGCTGTGCGGCTCGGCGAGGATTTGGGGTTTCTTCTTGCCCTGGTTACAGGGGCGACGGTGCCACCGCTGCTTTTTCCTCATCCGTCCTCTCCGCCCTCGCGCCCTGCCAACGCGACGCGGCCTCTCCCCGGGAGAAAGCCCCAAATTACACCCTGCCCACGCCAGCCAGTGATTAGCAGCTTCCTAAATTAGGACAGGCGATGCCCTTCGCTGAGGGCACTGCATGGGGCTGGAGAAAGCAGCAGCCGGCCAGCGCTGCCCCGGCTTTGTGCACGGGGAAGGGGCTGCAGCCCGGATGGTCCCCAAAAACGGGGATTTGGGCCAAAAACGGGCAGTTTGTGGCATCCCCCCGCTGGTGCACCGGCAGGAAGCGCTGCGGCCGCCGGATGGAGCGGGGAGCACGCGGCACCGCAGAGCCGGCAGGGAGGAAGTGATGGAGCGCGGCGCTGCCCGTGCTCTCTCACCCCTCTTTTCCCAAAAAGAAAAATATTCATTGAAAAAATAATAATAATAATAATAATAAAAAAGGGCAAACAAACAGGCGGCACATCCTCTTGGCGGCGGGGAGGGAGCCGCGGTGCTGAGCCTGCGCTTCTTGCTTTCGGGCAGCGGTGAGAAGGGCACGGTGGCGGCGCGCCGGAGCACACCGAGCGGCTGAAGAAACACACAGGTCACTAAATCCAATCCATTTGGAAGTTGGAAAAGGGGAAGGAAGGGCGGCCTGCCCCCCTCTCCGGTTGGAAATTCGGCTCTTAGCCCGGAGAAAACAAGTTGGGGGAATAATCCTCCCCACCTGGACGCAAGCAGAGGCACCAAAAGTCGTCCCGGAGCCTTTTCCCAAACCCAGCCCGTGTCAGCGGGGTGCAGGACGGGGCCGGTGGGAACGGGGCTTCTCTCACCGTGCCGGAAGGAAGCTGCTAGTTTGAGCAAAAAAAAAGCTAAAAAGGAAAGGTGAGGAATAACACACCGTGCCACGCTTGCCCCTGGAGCTGCGAGCAAGCCGCTCGACCCCAAAAAGCCCCGAAATCGACCCTAAAGCGCTTGGCGATGGGCAGCAAGGGGGCGACGCCCCGGGGCTCTCCTCCGGAGGGAATTTTGGCTTTCCCTCCCCAAAAATGAGGTTCCAGCAGGCTGCGGGCTGGAGGGGAAGATGCCAGGCAGGGCTTTTGGGGCTCCCGCTGCTCCCCGCGCACGTGCCGGGCGCCTTCGGGAAGCCACCTCTGCGCTGGCTCCTCACTCCCCAGCCTCGATTTCCACCCTCGTTATAAATTTTAACGAGCTGGCACAGATGGCCAAGGCCAGATCTCAACCAGCAGAAGTTTCCTAGAAAGCCCAGGAGGGTTTCTCTCTCCCCCCCCCCCCCTCCAACCCCACCCCGCGGCACCCCAAAACCTCGCCCTGCGCCCCAGGGGACCCCCCGGCGCTGCGATAACCCCGTGGGGACGTTTGCCCGTGACCCTCGGCACGTCTGCTCCGGCAGGAAATAATTCCCTGGGAAAATAAAAATAAAAAAAGCAGCTCGGGGAGGGGCTCCCCATCACCGTGCCCCCTTCGGTGGGAAACGGGGTGCTGGCTTTGGGACGGTGAGAAGGGCGAAAGAAAGAAAAAGGGCCGGGGAGGGGGCTTCGCTTCCCAACCCAGCCCCGGTGCCGCCAGCAGAGCCGGACGGCGTCTGGGTGCTTGGGGATGGAATCCGGGGAGGGTCCGGGGGGGATTTTCTGCAAAACCCTCGGGGAATGGGTAAGACGGGCTCGGGGATGGGGCAGAATTAATGATGCGTGTCCCCCAAACACAGCCCTTGGGGGTCAAGCATCCCCTAAACACCCCTGTATGGGATTGAGCATCCCCTAAGCACCCCTATATGGGGTCGAGCATCCCCTAAGCACCCCCGTATGGGATTCAGCATCCCCTAAACACCCCTATATGGGGTCGAGCGTCCCCTAAACGCCCCCATATGGGACTGAGCATCCCCCAAACACCCCCACATGGGGTCACGCATCCCCCAAACACCCCCACAGGGGCTCGAGCATCCCCCCAAGCACCCCTATATGGGATCGAGCCTCCCCCCAAGCACCCCGACAGGGGCTCAGAGCATCCCCCACGGGGCGAACCCCCCCGTTTGCCGCCCCCCCCCCCCGCCCTCCCCCCACCGCCCCCCCCCCCGGTGCGGGTACCTGGCTGCGACCCCGACTCAGCTCCTCGGGGGGCTGCTCCGGGCCGGCCCCATAATAGGGGCAGCGGGGCCCGGGCTGGAGGCGCAGCCCCACGGCCGCCCCCCCACCCCCGTCCGCCTGTCCGGCCGGGTGTCCGCCTGTCCGGCCGCCCGTCCGTCTGTCCGTCGGTGGGCGGGGAGGGCCGAGCGGGGCGGGTTTCAGCAGCCCCGGCGCTGCCAATGACCGCCGGCGGCCGCCGCGCTCCGCCCGAGCCCCGCGGAGGAACCGCCCCGGGGCAGGGACCCCCCTCCCCTCGGGACCCTCCCCCCCCCCATTCTCCACGCCGGGCAGAGCCCCCCGCGGGGCCGTGGGAAGGGGCACGGGGAGGGGAAGGGATCCAGCGGGGGTGGCCGGGGACCGGCGCTTTGCAGCCACTTGGGGATCCCCCTGCATATTGCGGCCCCTCCGGGACCCCCGCCCCCCTCCGCACATTGTAGACCTTTGGGGACCCCTCGGCACCTTGAAGTCCCTTGGGGACCCCCTGGCACCTCGCATCCCCTTGGGGACCCCCTGGCACCGTAAAGCTTCTTGGGCCCCCCCTGGCACCTCGCAACCCCTTGGGGACCACTCTGCACCTCGCATTCCCTTGGGGACCCCCTGGCACCGTAAAGCCTCTTGGGGACCCCCTGGCACCGTAAAGCTCCTTGGGGACCCCCTGGCACCTTGCAGTCCCTTAGGGACCCCTCTGCACCTCGCATCCCCTTGGGGACCCCCTGGCACCTCACAACGCCTTGGGGACCCTCTGGCACCGTAAAGCCTCTTGGGGACCCCTTGGCACCTTGCAGCCCCCGGGGGATCCCCCTGGCACCGTAAAGCCTCTTGGGGACCCCCTGGCACCTCACAACCCCTTGGGGACCCCTCTGCACCTCGCATTCCCTTGGGGACCCCCGGCACCTTGCAGCCCCCCGGGGACCCCCTTGGCACTGTAAAGCCCCTTGGGGACCCCCTGGCACCGTAAAGCCCCTTGGGGACCCCCTGGCACCTTGCAGCCCCCGGGGGATCCCCCTATACATTCCAGCCCCCAGGGACCCCCGGCAGCCAGCAGCCCCCACCCCTATAACCCCGCAGCGCAGGCAGGACGCCGGCACGGCCTCCCCCGGAGACCCGAAACGCCCCGGCACTGCCGCCTCGCTCGCACTCGAGGCCACGTAAATATTTACAGAAGCCCGGCAGGCCGAGGGGAAGGAGAGAAGGAGCCTTAACACGTTCGGGTGGCACCGGGAAGGAGGGCAAGGAATGTAAACGGAGCACGGAGGCAGCCCGAAAATGGAAAAGGCCGGGAGGCGGCGTGGCGCGGGCATCCCACCGCCACCGCGACCCATCGGGGCCGAAAGGCTCGACCCCGGTGCAGGCGTTTCGTGCCCAGCACGTGGAATTTTGTCTCTCCCCTGCAGACAGCTCTGTTATTTTTGAGGAGCGATTCGCCACCGCGCGAATAAATGGGAAAAAAATGAAACACCTGGTACGGGATGCTGCGGGGAACCCACAACCCTCCACCCCGCGCCAAAAAAACCCACAAGGCAGCGTTGGCATGGTAGAACCAAGATCTTTATTGACCTCGCTGTAACAGCAACCACCGGTGAGAGCTCTTCTCCTCCCCAACACCTCTTTCAAGAGACAGGACAACCAAAAACACCCCACCGACAACCCCGAACAGCGCAGAAGCCGCCCCGAGAGGCCGGGCGCTCCTCGCTCTTCAGCCAGAATCCCATTGAAGAAAACGAAACAAAAGCAAAACAAAAGGAACAAAAGGAAAAAGGTAACGCGGTAGAAAGTTGTAGAAACTCGGTAGAAAGCCGTAGAAACGTCGTAGAAAGTCGTAGAAAGTCAGGATGTCCCTTGGATTATCGTGGTTTTTTTTTCCCGGCTCGGGGAGCAGCGGTCCCGCGACGCACCGCGCGGCTGACGGCCACGGCCATCCCCGCTCCGCGACGCGTCGCCCCCGCCCCGAGGACGCGAGGGACCCCCCCCTCGGATCGTCATTTTCAGGAAAAAACAAAAAAATATATCTTTCTCTCTCTGTATATAACATATATATTTATCCGCGCGCGTCGCAAGCACCCACCCGCACGCCTATCCGCACCTCCACTCACGCAGCACCCCGATGCCAGCACCTGGCAAAGAAAATCCCCCCCAGATCCCAAATCCTAACCCCCCCGGCACGAAATCCGGCCCGAGGGCGAGATTTCTCCCTCCCCCCCCTTATTTTTTTTTTCCCCCCTCTTTTCTCCCCTTTTTTGCTCAGTACCAGAAAATATAAATATATATCGTAAAGCCAAGGGCCGCCCGCAGCGCACGGCCGCGTGGCGTTGCCCGGTGGAAACGGGGAGCCCGGGTGCAGTGCCCGGCACCATCGGGGTCGGACGCGGACCCCAAAAGACTTTTCCCCGCCCGGAGGGGCAGCATCGGCGGTGCCGGTACCTCCTCGGGTAGCGCGGCTGCCGAAATTTGCCGGGAGAAGGCACGGGGAGGGCGGCTGGCCCCGGGACGGGGAGCCCGGCTGCTAAAAAACAATAAAATAAAATAAAAAAACCACCTCGATTTCCAGGCGTTGTTCCTTAAAACGAGTTTTGGGAAGGGGGCAGGTGTATGGGAGCGGAAGGCGACGTGGCAAAAAAAAACAAAAACAAAAAAAAAAACACCAAAAACACACAAAAAAAAAATAAAAATAAAACGGGAGGAGGAAAAACCAACTGGGAAGTGGCGAAGGAGAGCAGCAGGGCGCCCGGTCAGATGTCCATCTCGAACTGCGCGTCGTCCCCTGCGAGAGACACGGAGAGAGGCGTGAGGCGTGGCACGGGCCCCCCGGGGGACGAGGAGGGGGCTCCGCGCTCGTCCCCCTGCCCTTACCCGCAGGCGGCTTCCCCTCGTGATTGCTCAGGCCGCTGCCGCCGGCCTCCGCTTTGGGCTCGTCGGCGGCGCCGGGGCTGGTGACGCCGGGGATGTCGGGGAGGTGGCACGGTGGCGTCTGCGCCATGGGCGAGTTGCGGCGGTCCAGCAGGAACTTGCGGTCGTAGATGATGCGGGTACCTGGGGAGGGAGGACGCAGCCTTCGTCACCGGGCCTCCGGCCTCTTCCTCGAGGACGGGCCTCGGCCCCGAGGACAGCCTCCGCTGCGAGGCACCCACCTCCCGGACCCACCCCGCGCCTCTTCTGTTTGCAGAGGGAGGAGGACGCGCAGCCTCCCTCCGGGCCTCTACCCCGAGAAGCAGAGGCCCCGGGGAAGGAGGACGCGGCCTCGCGCCGCGCCCGTTATCAGCGCCGATAAACCCACCGCGGGACGGATCAACACCGCGCGGGGCCAAGGACGCTCCAAGAGCCTCCGGGAGCGGAGGCCCAGGGGCGCCGGAGGCCGGCGGAGGCCGGATCTCCCGGAGGGCGTCGAGCGGCTTTCGCTGAGCGCCGACGTCCCAGCCCGGCCCCGCTACGCCTCAGCAAGAAGGGAAAGGGCATTTTGGGTGGTTTTCTCCCCAAAAACACCTCCCGCGCTCCCCGCTTCCGTGGGATTTTGGGGGAGCCGACGCCGTTAATCCTCCGTGCCGGGTGTCCGCGGGCTCGGGGCGCAGCGATCACCCCGAAATCCTAAATAAACCCCAATGGGGCCAGCTCCTCTGCGTGGGGACGGGGACGGGGGGTTGCCACGCCACGCGTGGGGGGGGTCCCACGCCACGTGGAGGGGGTCCCATGCTTTGGGGGGGGTCCCACGGTCCGTGGAGGGGGTCCCATGCTTAGTGGAAGGGGTCCTACGCTCCGTGGAAGGGGTCCCACGCTTCGGGGGGGGTCCCCAAACTGTGTGTGGGGTTCCCACCCTCCGTGGGGAGGGTTCCCATTCTTCGTGGGGGGGGTCCCCACGCTCCGTGGGCAGGTTCCCACGCTCCAGGGGGGGTTCCCACGCTCGGCGGGGGGGTCCCACGCTGCACGAGGGGTTCAAACACGGCTCGTGGGAGGCTCCCACACCACTGCAGCCGCCGCGGAGCGGCAGGACGGATGGGGGGAGCGGGTCACGCGTGGGTGAAAGTTGATTTTAGGATTTTTTCCCTTGGAAGGGGGGGGGGGAGGGGAACCGGGGGGGGGGGGGCTTGGAAACGGCTCCGGCCCGCGGGCCGCGCTTACCTCCCGGCGTGGTGGAGAAGAGGGTGCCGCCGGGGGTGGTGCAGTAGTCGGGGGGCAGCTGCGTGGCGTCGCTCAGGGCCACGGTGCGCGTGGGGATGGCGCGGCTCTGGCTGGGCGGGCGGCCGCCGGCGGACGCCATGGCCCCGCGCTATTGTCCCCGGGGCGGCGCCACCGCGGGGCGGGGCCCGCCGCCTGCCCCCGCCCGGCACACGTGGGGCAGCGGGCAGCGCTCCGGGCGGGCGCCCCGGGGACCCGGGTTCGGATCCCGGCTCGGGAAGGCGGCGCCACGTGGCCGCCGCGGGGTGGGGGCGGCTTCGATTTATTTTTTTTTTTTTTCTTCTTTTTTGTATTTTATTTTTTTTATGTCTGTATTTTTTGGGTACTTTTTATCTCTTTATTCTTTGCTTATTTCCGTAATTTTGAGATATTTGTTTATATTTTTTATTTTTATACTTTCTACTTTTTATTTTTCTATTTTTTAATGTTTTCTTTGTATTTTTAATTTTTGTACCTTTAACCTTATTATTCTTTTCTTATTTTTGTATGCTCAAATTCCTTTATTCCTTTTATTATTATTATTATTGTACTTTTTACCATTTTATGATTTTATACTATTGTGCATTTTCTTGTTTGCATTTTTCATTTTTGTATTTTCTACCTTTTTATTATTTTTGTGCTTTTCTGCCTGCACGCGTTCGTGCTTTTTATTTTCCCCCTTTTTATTTCCCCACTTTCTACCTTTCCCTTATTTTTTATTGTTGCATTTCGTTTTATGTTTGCACTTTTGCTTTCTCCCTTTTTCCCATTTTTATTTTTGTGATTTATCTTTTCGTATTTTTATTTTTGCATGCTTTTTACCTTATTTATTTATTTAATTATTTATTTATTTTATCATTGCAATTTTACTTTTGTGGGTGGGTTGTTTTGTTTGTTTGTTTGTTTGAATTTTTATTATTCCCCCCCCCCCCCCCCCGTATTTTTTATTTATTTATTTTTCTCTTTTTTATTATTATTTTTTCCTGTTTTTTTTTATTATTATTATTATTATTTTTATTGCCATGCTCTCTATTTGCCGCACGCGTTCGTTTTCCGCCTCCACCATTCATCCGCCCTCACGGCTCCCCCCTTCCCCGTCCCACCCCGCTGCCAAACCCCCAGCAGAAATAAACCCACGACACCCCTCCCACCGTCACCGTCACCCCCCCCGGGCTCCCGGCGCGGGCGTCCCGGGCCTTATTCTTTTATTTTTAGCCGCCCGCCATCCCCGGGGACCGCGGCGGCCCCATGCAGCGGCGGATGGGCGAGGCGGTGGCCAGGGTGGCCAGGAGGGTGAACGAGGCGGTTGCAGGCCCGCCAGGACGCCCTGGGTAAGGCCGGGGTGCGAGGGGGCGGCCGACGAAGCTCGGCGTCCCCCTAAAAATAAATCCCTGCTGCGGATGGGGCAGGGAGAGGGGCCGCGGCTGCCTCCCCACATCCCCCTCCTGCAGCAGAGGGGCCTGCTTGGGAAGAGGGGGTGAGGAAAATGCGCGTCCGTCCCCTCCTGTCCCCGTATGGGGGAGCGCAAGGAGGTTTTTTTTGGAGGACGAGCGCGGCGTTTGGCAGCCTCCGGCCTGCACCTGCCCCCGGCCGTCACTCGGCTCTCCCCGGGGCAGACCTGGCCGACTGCAAGCTGGTGGCCTTCCCCGCCGGCATCTACAAAGCCATGAGGAGCGTCGCCCAGGGCATCCACCGCATCTCGCTGGCCAACAACGAGCTGAGGGCCCTCGCCGGACGCTTCGCCACCACCTTCAGCCAGCTGCGAGGTAAGGGGCGGCCTCCGATGGGCCCCCACGGCTCAAGGAACACAAATTCTCCCCCCCTTTTTTTTTTTTTTTCTCTCCTCTCCCCTCAGAGCTCAACCTGGAGGGCAACCTCCTGCACCGCCTGCCCGAGGAGCTGGGGTCCCTGCTGCACCTGCGGGCCATCAACCTCGCCCGCAACAAGTTTCGGCGCTTCCCCGAGCCCCTGGCGGCCGCCCCTGCCCTGGAGAGCATCGACCTGGAAGGGAACGAGATCGCAGGTGAGAGGGAGAGAGGATGGAGGTGGAAGCCAGGGGCGAAAGAGGTGTCTGTGCAAGTCCTCCCCAGCCTCCTCCTGGGCTCCTCCACTTGGTGGCCTCCGTTAGAGGACTTGGTCCTTGCATGGCTTGAACTGGAGGCCCACAGATGGAGAGCACCCAGCCGAGCCGACACACCACCAAGGGACCACCAGTCCCTGCTTGCTCTAGGCGGACACCATGCTGGTTTTCTCCATGTGTCTCCAAAAAAAGCCACCACAGCCTTTCCTCACCACCTCATCAGGAGTACTGGGAGAAGCAGGGGTTTCCTGGCATCTCCTCTTGGCCAACACCACCATCTCAGGTCCTTCCCAGGCCACCTAAGGCTCCACACTCACAGCTCTGTCTTCTGGGCCACCATGAAGCCCCCTGGGTCACCCTAGAACCCCAACGGGGAAGGAGAGCCCACCAGCCTGAGCCTAGCAGCCCCTCATGCTTGGAGCCCTTGGGGCATAGGACTAGGATGGTGGGACACTTGTTTCATCCCAGCGGACCTTGGGGGAGAAACCAAGAGGACATTTCCTCTCACCACTTGGTGTCATCTACAAGCCACCTGCTATAGCTGGTAGAAGACCTTGGGCACAGCCTCGGAAACGGGGCTAAAGCACCCAAAATTCATCCTGGTGCTGCTGTCTAGCAGCAGGAGCCTAGCTTGTGGGACTGGTGGGAGCAGGACGGATTTCCCGCAGAAGATGGATGGAGGTTGGGGCAGGAGGGTTGCAGAAGGGTTGGGTTTTAGTGCTGCTGCTGTCACCATCCCAACCACGTGTGGTTCCTGGTCCTGCATGTCTTCTGCTGGGGCTGCCGCCAGGCTGTGACCCAGGCTGAAGGTATCTGGAGGCTCCTGAGTCACCTGCTGGACACGCTGAGCCGCAGCTGGAGGCCGTGGGTGATGTTCTCCAGGGAAACAGGAGGACGAGTAGCTCAGTTAATGCCTACGTGGAGCCCGTGGGCTCTGAATCCAGGCTGAGTGCCACCAGCTGCCCTTTTCATCTCAAGGAGCTCTCAAGCTGCAGCGTAACCATGCATCTATTAGCGCCAGGGCTTTTAACTCTTTCTCTGCTCATCTGAGGGGGTTCTGGACGTGTATTTTTCACCCTCGAGGGTGATGCCACCCCGCAGCTGCGTGCACCTAGTCGGAGCCGTCATCCCTTCCCTCGCCTATTCCCCGGCAGCCTTTGATCAGAGCTAGCTGTTTTTATTTCGCTGTTATTATCATATTCTGCTCTGAGGAAAATTACTGTTGGCTTTAATTACGAAAGAAGCTTCTTGCTTTTTTTTTTTTTTTTTTCCCTTGCTGCGTTTTAATGCCCGTATTCTCCTTCTGCAGCCGTTCCACTAGGAAAAAGCAGGAAGAGGAGGGGGGAGAGGCTGTAAAACACGGGTGCTGCGGCTCCCTAGCAGGCCTTGCACCGATTATTTTGGGGTGGGGTAAAAACACCAGCCTCTTCTCCAGGAATCCCCCCTGACGTTCTGTCCCCACTTTGCTCCCTCCTGCAGAGGTGCCGGTGGAGGTGCTGGCCTCCATGGCCTCCCTGCGGAGCCTCAACCTGCGCGCCAACCCTGTGTGCCCCGACATGCGCCTGCTCGTCCGGCCCCTCGTCCCCTTCGAGCTGCTGCTGTCACCCGAGGGCGACGTCCCCGAAGCCTGACACGTCCTGCCTGGTGGCGCGGCCTCCAGCTGCGGACACCGCCCGATTAAACGTGTGTTGCACGCACTTTGCTCGCTGACTCGATGAGTTACCTGCTCCATAAAACCACTCCGCAGGTGCCTGCCTGCGGGTCCTAGCGCTGCATTTGTCCCCCTGGACGTGGTGGCGGGTCCCCAGGGGGCTGGTGACATAGTGATGGGCCTCCGTGGAGCCCCCGTGGCGGACACACGCGTGTGCACTGTGGTGTCCTCAAGTCTCCCCATGCCCTGGTGTCTGCAGAGCTAGGAGGACGATGGGGGGCTGCAAAGATGCGGGGGGGGGGGGAGGCACACGGGGTGTTAGGAGAACCTCCAGCCCCCAGATGTCCGGAGGTGGCCCCGTCCCCATCCCGCTGGGACACCAGGGGGGCTCGAGGTGTATCTGGGCTGGGGGCTCCCTGGGGGACACCCACACCTGGGCTGCCCCCGCCGCAGGGGGACGACGTTTGCCCCGTGGACTCGCCGTGCCCTAACGCCCCGTGGTAGGAGGGCTGGGGAGGGGGCACGGGGGACCCCCAGCCCCCAAGTGACAGCGTCTGCAAAGCTGCTCCGGCTCCATCCCCGCCGAGCCGCCCGTGGGTACCCCGGTATCCATGGCGATGGGAGGATGCCCCCCCCCCCCCCCCCCCCCACCCGCTGCCGCATCCGCAGCCGGCGGTGACGGTGGCACGGGAGCGATGCTCGGCGCTGGGGACCCCCGGCCGGAGGAGAGCTGGAGCCCCCCCGGCCCCATGCAGGCACTGCGGAACCCGGAGCCCGGCGGGGGTGAGTAGCGAGGCGGAGGTTTCGTTTCCCTCCCTTATTGCGGTTTTTCCTTCCCCACCAACCCGGGGAAGTCCCCGCCACCGAGATATCCCCGGAGAAGAGGAGGACGCATCCCCATCCAGCTCGGAGCAGGGGGGGGCTGTTTTTTCTCACCCCTTCCCCCTGCTCCCTCCTCCCGGAGCATCCTCTGGTTTCTCACCCGGCACTGCTGCAAGAAATTGCAGCCCAGGGAGATAAAGTCGGGCAAAGTTTCGGGCTTCATAAAGGTGTCGGGCGATGCTGCTGCGGGCTCTGTGACTGCCCGGTCCAAAATTTCCCTTTTCCTGCCTTAAAATCGCAGCATGTGTCTGCACAGGGTGAGTCCGTCCCTGCCCAGCGTCCCCCCCCCGATCCCTGCCGGGGGCCGGTGCGCGGACCTGCTCCCCCTGCAGCGGCAAAACGATGTCCCCCCGTCCACCAGGAGCTCCCCTGGTCCCAGGTAATTATCATAATTACGTATAATTAATGCTGGGTATGTGAGGAGAGTGCAGGGGCTCCTCTTTCCCGGACACCGGGGATGCTCACGGACCAGCTGGGCTGGAGACCACACTGATGCATCTGCTGCGTGGTCTGAGCGTCGCAAGGTGTCAGGAGGTGGACTTCTCCCCATGCCCTGCTTTCCTTTCGTGATCCCTAAAAAAAAAAAACACCACGAGAACAAGATGCCTGCCGGGTTTCCTTTAACTGTGCATCAAAAATTCATTCTGAGCTTTGAGGAACATCCACAGCACGGAGCCAACCCACCTGCCGGCCCAGCCCCATGAGCTGGAAGCGTTGACACGGCCGGGATCCCCCCACGTCTGAGGGCATCTCCCCACCTTCCAGGGCAACCGGGAAAAGAAGGAAAGGATCGCTTCCTCCCCTTCCACCTTCATTTTTCTGCTGTCCCTTCCTCAGACCCTTCCAATGGCAGCTGGGCCAACGCCAGCGAGAGCCACCTCCTGAAGGAGAACTACACCTTCTTGGCCTACTACCAGCACTCCTCGCCCGTGGCTGCAATGTTCATCCTGGCCTACACCTTCATCTTCCTCATGTGCATGATTGGCAACATCCTGGTGTGCTTCATCGTGGTGAAGAACCGCCAGATGCGGACAGTCACCAACATGTTCATCCTCAACCTGGCCATCAGCGACCTGCTGGTGGGCATCTTCTGCATGCCCACCACCTTGGTGGACAACCTCATCACGGGTGAGGCAGCAGGGCAGCGGATAGGTGCTGGCCGAGGTGTGATGGGGAACTGGTGGGAGACACCACAAGCCTTCTCCTCACCCCCCCTAGGAGGCCACCTCCAAAACCTCTGCACATCTTCTGTGCTGAGGACGAGGAGGGCGGGTGGTGGGCCACGTTTCATGGAGGTTCGAAGCCGTAACGTTGCTTCCCATCATCTTGAGTGTCACGGGCCACAGCCAGGGGCAGAATATTTCTGTATTTATTACCACCTGCAGTTTGGTGGCTGCGGCCCCGTGCCCAGCCAAGGCAGGATATCGCATCCTCCAGCTTCCCACAGGCCACGGGCGTTTTTCCGCCACACCGTATTTTGAAGGTAAAAGGGGTTTTGGTGGCTTCGTGGCCCCACGATGTCACTCGTGTTCCTGCTCCAGTGCTGTGTTTACCCAGTGCCATTCAACACCTTAGCGGGGGAAGCAAATTAAAGCCCTGCAGATCAAGAACCCAAAGGCTGGTCGCTCTGATAATAGCTGGAGTCCTGCAGAAATGCAGGAGAAAGGGCAAGGGAAAGTATTTATGACGTCACCTCGCTCGATAACCTTCTGAAAAGTGTAATACAAATCTTTTTAAACATTTTTTTTAATATCTGTACTGCTAAAGGCCATCTCTGTATGAATAACAGGTGAAAAACGCAGCTCCCCTGCTTAGGACCAGGATTTAGCATCGCACGGTGGATGGGGACATCTAGAGGGAGTTGCTGATGGACACGGCTGAGCCGAACGTGTTCATCCTCAGGGGTGATGAGGTAGGGGATGACGTGGGGACGTGGGCCAGCCCACCACCCCCAGCGCTTCCTCTGTGCTTGCAGGGTGGCCCTTTGACAACACCATGTGCAAAATGAGCGGCCTGGTGCAGGGCATGTCTGTCTCGGCCTCGGTCTTCACACTGGTGGCTATCGCCGTGGAGAGGTATGTTGGGATGGGGGGCTCCTGAGACCTCAGCCTGCGTCGTGTTGGGGTAACCCAAGGCTGCAAAGACCTCCCAAGGCTAAGGAGACCTCCCGCTGCATGAAACCCTCCCCTCCCACCATTGGTGCTGGCCACCTTCCCTCCACAGGGATGTCCCATCATGGGAACAGCCCACATCCCAAGCTTGGCGCCCCTGCAGCACCACGTCCCCGCTCTCCTTCACCTCCCAAGGTGCCCACAAAGGTGTGGCGATGGTGAACATGAAACCCAGGTCAAAGCCGTGATCACGCACTTGGCCACCTCCTTGGGGTCCTACAAGGAGGTCCTACCAACCCCGCAGGTTTCGCTGCATCGTCCACCCCTTCCGGCAGAAGCTGACGCTGAGGAAAGCCCTGGTGACCATCGCTGTCATCTGGGTGCTGGCCCTGCTCATCATGTGCCCCTCCGCCATCACCCTGACCGTCACCAGGGAGGAGCACCACTTCATGGTGGACACCTACAACAACTCCTACCCCCTCTACTCCTGCTGGGAGGCCTGGCCCGAGACGGGGATGAGGAGGATCTACACCACCGTCCTCTTCTCCCACATCTACGTGGCCCCCCTGGCCCTCATCGTCGTCATGTACACCCGCATCGCCTTCAAGCTCTTCAAGTCAGCGGCGCCCGCTCACGGCGCCCGGCCCGAGGAGCCTGAGGGGAGGAAGGTGTCTCGCAGGAAGGCGAAGGTCATCAACATGCTCATCATCATGGCCCTCTTCTTCACCCTCTCCTGGCTTCCCCTCTGGACGCTGATGCTGCTGATGGACTACGGGTGCCTCAGCGAGCGCCAGCTCCGCCTGGTCGCCGTCTACGTCTTCCCCTTCGCCCACTGGCTGGCCTTCTTCAACAGCAGCGCCAACCCCATCATCTACGGCTACTTCAACGAGAACTTCCGCCGGGGCTTCCAGGAGGCCTTCAGGGCCCCTTTCTGCTCGCCACCGCGCCGGCGCCACCGCGGGCCCTACGGCGCCCGCAACCGTGTCTTCACCCTGGCCCGGGCCAGCGACTCGCCCCCTCACTCCGAATCGGGGCCCCTGGCGCCTCGCCGAACCGGTGTCCCAGCTTGGGACAGCTGAGCAGCCACGGCCAACACCTGGCCTGGTCACCGCGGGGCCCAGTGGGGACCTCATGCATGACACTGTGGTAGGGAAGAACCCCCATATTGTTGTGGTTTGGTGGCCTTGATATGGGGCATGAACTTCCGACCCAAGGGCTTGTTGTGGGGAGGAACGAGGATTGAAATAAATGCACGTCTTGCTGATGCCATGTCCCTGAGTCCCACTGGTGTCCCCCCTTCACCCAGTCCCTGTCCACCATCATGGGGGCACAGCGGTGGGGGAAAGGTGCGTGAGAGTGGCCGTGCCACACTGGGCCATGCCAGGAGGAACCATGCCATGCTGCTGACACCATGTGATACCGTATCATGCCATCCCATGCTGAGGCGGCCTTGGTGGACCACACAACACTGTGGCAGCCTTGGTGGACCATGCCATGCTGTGGTGACCTTGGTGGACCATTCCATGATGTGGGGCGCTTGGTGAACCATGCCACCCTATGCTGTGGTGGCCCTGGTGGCCCATGTCAACCCATGCTCTTGACACTATGTTGTGCCATGCTGTGGTGGGCTTGGTGGACCATGTCACCCCCAGGTTGTGGTGGGCTTGGTGGACCATTCCATGATGTGGCAGCCTTGATGGACCATGCCACCTCAGGCTGTTGGGGCCATATGGTGCCACGCCATGCTGTGGTGACCTTGGTGGACCATGTCACCCCATGCTGTGGTGACCTTGGTGGACCATTCCACGCTGTGGTGACCTTGGTGGACCACGTCACCCCATGCTGTGGTGACCTTGGTGGACCATTCCACGCTGTGGTGACCTTGGTGGACCATGTCACCCCACACTGGGGTGACCTTAGTGGACCATTCCATGCTGTGGGGGGCTTGGTGGACCATGTCACCCCATGCTATGGTGACCTTGGTGGACCATTCCATGCTGTGGTGGGCTTGGTGAACCATGCCACCCTATGCTGTGGTGGCCCTGGTGGCCCATGTCAACCCATGCTCTTGAGGCTACGTTGTGCCATGCTGTGGTGGGCTTGGTGGACCATGTCACCCCGTTCTGCGGTGACCTTGCTGGACACAGGTGGACCACCCCTCCGTGGAGGACCGCCCCCCCGCTGAGGCCCCGCCCCCCGCTCCCCTCAGCGCCCCCGCACACGTCACTCCGCGTACGTCACCGGGCGCCACGTCACTCCCCGCAGCGGGCGGGGCGCCTCACCCCCTGCGCCGCGGCGGGCCGCGCATGCGCAGAGCGGCGGCGCGGCGCTGAGGCGAGCGGCGCATGCGCAGAGCGGCGGCGCGGCGCGGAGCGTGAGGGGTGCCATGGCCGGGTACAGCGCGGAGGAGCGCGGCGCTCCGCACAGCGCCGGGTACCGCGTGTTCCTCAGTGAGTGCCCCCGCTCCCTCCTCACACCCCGCGCACCCTCCCCGCGTCCCCTCGCCCCCTCCCGGGCCGCCCCGAGCCGAGGGGGTGCTCCCCGCGGACCCCCCCCCCGGATCCCCCAAGGGTCTGCGGCCTGGTCCGGGCCTGATCCGGTGCTGAGGCGCTCCGCTTGCCTTGCAGAGGACGCGGCCGGGCGGTACGTGTCCCCCTTCCACGACATCCCCCTGCGCGACGGCGGCGCTGAGGTGAGCGGGGCCGGGCCCCTGGGCTCGGGGGAGACGGGGTTTGGGGGTGTCGGGCTCCAGGGGGGGAGTTGGGAGGGGGGTAGGGGTCGTGTCCTCAGCCCCACCCCCGTGTTCCTGCCCGGCAGGTGACACTGAGCCACCCCGGCTGTGGTTTCCACCTGGACTCACATAGCTGTGTGCTACGGGCACGGGGTGTGCATCACGCGCGGGTTCTAACCCCTGTAAGGTCGTTTTTGTACCCGTAACCTGCCCAGCGCCAGGCGAGGATGCGAAGCTGCGGCTGTGGCAGCACCCCAGGACCTCAGGAGGAGCAGCTCGGCTCGCCTGCCACGTGCTGTTTGCGCCCTGCCAGCGGTTAGTCGCTTCGGGCTCTTTGAGACCGCTGCCCAAAAAACCGAAGCAGCTCAGTTCTGTGGTCTGCTCTCAGCGTTGTTCCAGGGATAACTCACGCTCCTCACCTCTGTAGCTTGCTTATTCTTCTAACAAGTACTAAAAAGCCACACAGCTTGTGAAGCAGCGAGGGTTTGGATGCTGAAAAGGACACGCTAGAGAGCCCCACGTACAGGTTCAAGAGTAGTTTTCCTGTGTTCTTGCATACTGCAATGCTCGGGCAAGGTCTTGAATCCCAGTGTGAATCCTTCCGGAGGTTTTCCCATCCTCTTTGCCATTCCCTGCTTTGAATTCCTTTTTGTGAGGTAGGGCAAGCCATGGGGGAACATGCTTACGTGTGGTACCTCTGCCTTGTCTGAGGGCCCTGTTTGGGTGGGTGTAGAGAGGGCGCACAGAGCGAGTGCCCTAACGCTACGCAGCCCGTTAGGCTGATCTCTGAGTCAGGCTGCTGGCCGCTGTTCTGCCCAGGCCAGTACTGAGAACTGTGGTCAAGAAGGGAGGTGAAACGCTTTCTGCAGCTAGGTGGTAAAGCAGGCATCCGAAAGGTAACTCAGAAGAGAATATGCAGGTGGTATCACGAATTGCAGGCGCTCCTAGGGCAGAGATGGGGAGCGAGCACATGGCGAGGAGGGTTTCGGTGGCCTGCTAATGATTAACACACAAAGGGGGACGATTGCTGTGCCTTGAGGCACAGCGCTCTGCTCGCCAGCGCCTCGGTGCCAAGTCATTGAGAGAGAAGCGAGCCGAAATTGCACAATTGATCACGCTGGAGCTCGTTCCTTCTGTCACTGGAATGCTCTGCAGAGATTTTACTTGTTACTTAGCGGGGTCGTTAGCTGCGGAAGAAGGGAGGCCAGCTCGGAGCACAAGGCTACCTTGCTGCGTGTCTGGTGCCTTGATCTTTATCCCTAGACTTCTGGCGCTGAGCGGATTATCGCGGGGAGTGTTTTCAGCTGGGACGTGCTGACCTCATCTGTACCTGTGCGTCCGGTCCCAAGGAGCGACCTTGGCTGCCCGTTGGGTGTCTGGGGCCGAGCCAGGTCTGGCACTTGGGGTGCTGGAGCTGGGGGGCGGCGAGCGGAGCCAAGATGTGCCCCCAGGTCGTCCTGCACGCCCTGCCCCGCCAGTCGTGGTCACCTCCTTCCTTTCCTCACCTTACCTATAAGTAAAAATAGCGTGTATCCTTGCCCGTTTAAATTGCAAATGAGCAGTGACACCCCCCCTCTGCCCCGCAATTAAGAGGATGCAATAAACTCATTAGGGAGGCGCGTGATGTAACAGCGCTCGTTGCACGGTAGCGATCTATTTGTGGCGCAATACAGGTGCAAGGGTTTTAGCGCGCCCCGCGTTACCTTTGTGATGCTAATGCTGCTTACCCTGGGGATTAGAAACCTGGGGAGCAAGGTCTGGCTTTTTCTTAAAGGCCGTAATCTCCTCCTCCGGCAGGGCTCGTGAAGATGCAAGTGTGGAAGAGCCCTGGTCCTCCAGGCCCAGCTGGAGTCAGGGGTTACCTGTAAGCGAGGTCCTGCCAGGTGTGGGGATGAATAATCAGGAGGAAAGCTCTCAGTGGCTCAGGGTAGTGTGATAGTACCTGTGTTAGGAAGGAGATGGCTGCTGTAGGCATCTCCTGCTCCAAGTGGTCAGGATGGCCTTTGCTGTAGGAGCTCCACGCTTCCCGTTTAATGACCACGCCTAAA
The DNA here is from genome assembly GCA_011075105.1 of Heteronetta atricapilla. Classification (NCBI taxonomy): domain Eukaryota; kingdom Metazoa; phylum Chordata; class Aves; order Anseriformes; family Anatidae; genus Heteronetta; species Heteronetta atricapilla. Next base: position 72,781 of record JAACYQ010025609.1, read on the forward strand.
ACCTCACCTCTCACCCAGCGTTGTTTATGCAGCTGGCATCTGTTCACTAGTGAAAAGATGACAGGGATGTTCTCAGGTGGCACCTGGCGGAAAGCGTGCAGAAAGCTTGCAATCTAGCTTAACCTCTTGGGACTAAAACCTGAGTAAGGACACGTGACTGGCTTAGGCTGTGGGACTTCGGTCAGGTGTTTCAGAATTGGCACTTTGGGGAAAAAAAAAAAAGGGCAAAAAGTTCTGGTTTTCTTGCAGTCTTCCTGGCGTTCGTGCTTACATGTCTGCTCTGGTGTGGTGTGGTATTGAGGTTCCTCCCCATTCACTGATGTTTTGCTTTCTTCAGAATGTGTTCAACATGGTTGTGGAAATACCTCGATGGACAAACGCTAAAATGGAGGTAAGTTACCGCTACCGTTCCTGCCTGAAGTGCTTCCGCTGCCTAGCCTGTGACTAAGCTTGGGCTTTGCTGCTCTTCTCCTCCTCCCTCCTGCCTCCCGAAGAACAGTCTAGCATCGTTGGCTCCATAACTCGGCAGACAGTGATTGAGTCCCGATAAATCAGGCCTTTCAAAACATGCCTTCCTGCAGAGCTGGTGTCGGGGAGGTTCTCGAGACACAATTCTGGCTTTTCACATAAATATGTGCCTCGTGCTAAAGGCTGAAGTCTTGCAGGAGCTGGAATCACTTAGTATTCTTCCGTGGCTCCTGCGTAAAGCGGCGTGTAACCAGTCTCACCCCTGTGTCTGGTTCTGACGTCGGTAAGCCTGCTGAAATCCGTACCCAGGGGACGCAACAGGAAACGGGGTTGTCCAGTGCTTGTGTTGGCCGTGGTGTCAGCCCCTGGCTCCCCGGCCTGTCAGTTAGCAGCCAGCTTCCTGGAAAAAAATCACTGCTGTTTTCCTCGAGAGCAAAGTAGAGAGCCTGATGTAACTTCTCTTTCAGATTGCGACAAAGGACCCCTTAAACCCGATTAAGCAAGATGTGAAGAAAGGCAAGCTGCGCTACGTAGCCAACGTGTTTCCCCATAAGGGCTACATCTGGAATTACGGTGCTCTCCCCCAGGTACTGCTCCTTGTCGCTGTGCCTCGCTCTTCCTCCTGTCTGCGTGTGTGCCTCTGACCCCTGCCAGCTGAAAGCCTGAGCTGGAACTCGTACGTGTGCAACTGCACCTGTAGTCTTGCCACCAAAGGGGACCTGTTTAGAAAAGCAGTGATGCTTGCAGAAATCTCCAGGGAGAGGCTTGTAGCTGGTGCTGTAAACAAGGTGTTGGAAAATCAGAGGGCAAGCGGCTGCTGCGAGTGAAGTACAGGCTCACAAAGGGCATCTGGCAGTGCCACGTGCTCCCTTCCCTGCCCGGTAAAGCTTTAGGACCAAGTTTTAAGCCAACGATCCAGGATCCAGGTGTGCAGCCCCGAGGCAGTGAAAATCTGGTTATTTGTGTGAAATTATAGCATATGAACCCTTCGGCCGGTCACACGTTAGTGGCCCAAAGCAAGCTGTGCTTCAGGGGAAAGGGGCTGAGCTTACAGCTGCCTCGCAGAGATGTGTGATAGATTGTGGGGAGTCCTGCAGCGCCACACGTCTCGGTGACCTGAATGCTCTGGCTGCATCACAAGGTCTCGACCGTCACAGTCATGTCCCGGCACGCAGGGATTTGGGAAGAGCATTCATTTTTCTCAGTCTGAGCAACCTTAGAGGTAGGCGCTCCTTAGCGTGAGAGCGGACCCTAAGTCCTTTCTCTCCCGATCAGAAGCGAGTTGTAAGCAGCTGTTTGTTTCAGAGGCACGGCTCCAATAGCTGCTGGAGCCCCGTCTTCCAACCTGCGAGCGCTCACTGCTTCAGGTGAGAGGCAGCAGGACGCTAAGTGGTGGGGAGTATGTGACCCCAGGTTCCCATTTCTGCTCCGGTGTAACAGTGTTCTTTAATCCTTTGTCCAAAAGGAAGCAATACACACTATCTGTCTTCCACCTCGGGTGAGCTGCTATCTGGAGTTCAGGAAACTTCTGTTAAGGAATGAATAGGGAGAGGAGCAGGCAGGCAGCCAAAACAGTGAGTATTCTTCCTAGATACCAGCTTCACCTTTATGCGGCTGCTTAGCTGAGGAGGAAGTCTGAAAAGTTGTTGAAAGAAGGTTTGTCAGTGGGAGGGACCGGTTTGCCCCTGGCAAGATAAGAACTTTGACTTGGATTTAAGCTGCCTTTGCAGGCAAGTGTAAAACCATAGCACGACCATTAGCCCTGAAAGCAAGTGCGAAGTGGGTCGTCATCTGTATCAGCCAGGCGATTGCTTGGAATAAGCCTGCCTTTTGTTTCTTCTTCAAACACGTTCAGCGTGGGGTTTTTGCTTTGCTTCTGCAGACTTGGGAAGACCCGGGTCATAAGGATGAAGGTACTGGCTGCTGTGGAGATAACGATCCCATCGACGTGTGCGAAATTGGAAGTAAGGTAATGCATTCTGAAGGTAAACGTGGTTAACGGCTCTGGAGCCCGTTGTTCAGAGATGTTATTCAGCCCTTATCTCCTGTATCTTAAGAACGTGATGTTTCCTTTGGGGATGGCTGATGAGATCTTGGAGCGAAAGCCTTGTGAGCCGAGGCTTGCGAACTGCTGATAAACGACAGCAGATTTGTGGTACAGGACTGCCTGCTGAACTCCTGACAGCTCGCGCTGCCTCCTGCTGCGTGTTCTTGGACGTATGGGTGCTGACAAATCTTTTGTCCTTGCAGGTCTGCTCTCGAGGGGAGGTAATCAAAGTGAAGGTGCTGGGCACGCTGGCACTGATCGATGAGGGTGAGACAGACTGGAAGATAATCGCTATCAACGTTGAGGACCCTGAGGCAGGCAACTACAACGGTAGGTGGCAGGAGGGAGGAGCGGGTCTGGTCCTGCCCCGTCTCCACTGGGTGCCTGCAGGAAGCTTTCAGGGCAGGATATGGACGGGCTCCTGCTCTGCCACCGTGCTTATCGGATGCGATATTGGCTGCGAAAGCTGAACAGGACGTTATCGTCCTCTAGCAAAGCGATACGGTACTGTTTATCACGGGTTAGGAGACCTTTGCACGGCATGGTATCTCAAAGAAAAGGCTGGCTGCTCAGCCCGTCCTCCGAGTGGAAGGAAGGGGGATTGCTCAGCAGGTCACATCAAAGCTGTGTAAATGGGGCTGTGCTGCTGGGGGAAGCCGGGCTTTGTTCTGAAGCTGAGACACCAATTTCCCTCTGCACGTGCAGGCATCCGCTTTCTGGCTGTCCTGCAACCTGCCCAGGATGCCGCCGAAGCTCTGTGAGGAGGGGCAGATCGAAAGAGCGGGGCGGTAGCGGAGTGACTTGTGCTGTCGGATCTGGGTCACAAACCTTCTCTCTCTCCCTGCCTAGATATCCATGATGTCAGAAGGATGAAGCCCGGGTACTTGGAAGCTACGGTGGACTGGTTCAGAAGATACAAAGTACCCGACGGAAAGCCAGAAAACCAGTTTGCTTTTAACGGTGAATTTAAAGACAAGGTAGGGTCAGTGTTTTCATTACAGTGACCTGCCCCAAAACTGAGCTCTGGGTGCACAGGGACTTGAACGAGTAGTTGCTGAGGGCTGGGGATACAGCTGCCTTCGTTCTTCCTGCTCCAGCCTCCCCTTCTGCTTGTTTCCAGGCCGGTGCTTGCAGGGGTATGCGGGGAAAAAGCACAGGGGGTTATCGCCCCGCTGTTGTTGGATATTATCAGTCTGGCTTCTAGATGACGTTCATGTGAGATCCCTTCAGGGCTGGCAGTTTGTCAGAACCAGGCTGAAAAACACCAGGTTTATTTGCTCCTGCTCTGGAGCAAAGGCCACTTGATGTCACCCTTCGCTTCAACGTGCGATAGACCGCGGTGGAACAAAGCCAGCGCCCAAGGGAGGCGAATGCAGGAGTGAAAACATTAATTCAGGCCTAAATGGTGACACTGGCTGGGTGTTCCCCGTGCCCTCTGAGTAAGGGCTGTGCCTCAGCAGCACAATTCCTTTGCCTCTACTTGTCCTCTGTGTTAGTCAGGTAACTGACTGCTCCCGAACGGGAGCCCTCCTCAACTCGTGGTGCGAGGCTGGGTGGGCTGGGCCATCTCGTTGCCCCTCAGACTGGGTGAAACTGGAATCGAGGCAGAAAACAGGGACGAGGCTCCTCACACGCGTTGCTGCAGTGTTTGAGCTGGCTTTGCGCCGCGTCAGACCGGGGCATTTACTGCTGGTGTTCCTGCTGGGAAAATCGCCCGTGCCTCAGCCTCCAGCTGACTGGTTAACACTCGGTATATGCTACTTCTGTTAAGGGAGAAAGCTGTGATCCGCTTGGAAGCGGGCTCATTTTCAAATCGTTACAGAGCTAGATTAGCCGGCTGACTCTTCCTGTTGACACAGCAGCACTGGAGCCATTTGCCTAGAGCAGAGGAAAGCTGGCAGGTTGGTCAGGACCAACTGGCTGCCGCAGACAAACACAGGGAGGAGCTGCGGGGCGGGGGTGCTTTTGTAAGGCAGCAGTGGCCTGGGACTAGAATATCTGCGTTCAGTTCCTCTTGGCTACAGGCTCGCCAGGCGACCTTGGCGCACACACCCACCTTGGAAGGAAAGCACTTGTTACTGTAAAATCTGTGTTGTTTCAGCTGGTGTATGCTGGGAGGCTGCTGTTGGTCGCCAAAGACAAAGTAACGCGAGAGGTGTTCCAAGAGGGTCTCTTGGTTTCTGACTCTGGGAGGTGTTCTGTCTAAAATCAGCCCGTAAACACAGGCCTCTTGCTCCACGTACCTGCTGGTCTGGGGAAAATGGCCGTGTGCGCGCACCTGACTGTGTTTGTCCTCGTCTTTGTCTTCAGGATTTTGCAGTGAACGTCATCAAAAGCACTCACGAACACTGGAAAGCTTTGATAGCTAAAAAAACTGACGGGGGAGAGATCAACTGGTAGGTGAACGCTGGTTGCTGTGCTCGCTCCTTCCCCATGAGCCACGTGAAGCTTCCTTTCCTGGCTCAACACGCTTTGTTAGCCACTCGCTGCTTCAGCAGGCAGCCGGGCAACTCCGATAACGATTTTCGGTGTTCCATTGTCTGAATTAATACTCCTGGGGGGAGGCTTGGCTTTCACCTTCTCACGAGCGACTTTTCCTGCAGCACAAACCTGACGGTCTCGGACAGTCCCTTCTGCTGTAGTCAAGAGTGTGCTAAAGCTACTGTGGACGCAGTAAGTACCAGTTCGGGTGTCCTAGCGCCAGCGTCAGAGCCGGTGCGGTTTGTGTGGGGCCCGAAGTTGCTGTCTCAGTAAGAGCAGCCTTTACCCTGTATGCTGAGGAAGTTCTGGATGACTGAGCACAGCATCTGTTTCTGGTTAAATAAGATGGATGTGGAGCGAGTCAGACATTCTTCCAGAGGCTTCTCCTCGCCCGTAGTCATCTGGGAGAAGGAATCCAATCCAGTGTGAAGGGCTGCATTTCTGACCTGGAGCCTGGCTGTCAGCTGCTCAAAGAGCATTTAAATACGTGGCCTTTCGAGAGCTTGGCAGCACAGGTCACCCTTTGAGATCAGAGAGCCTAATTTCTGAGAGACCTGCAGCCAGGGACCACGCCTCCTTTGCAATGGAGAACTTGAGGTTTTCCGTGTAAGTGCCCTCATCCTGATTCAGGGCTCAGCTGAATCTCCCGAGGCTTGTGAAATTACCGTTGTTGGCAACTTAAAAGTGGTGGGAGGAGTAGGGGAGGAGAATTGAAACAGAAGTTTTGCTTCAGAGCATGGAAACGTGACTGGAAACCAGAATCTCTCCTGGAAGTGGAGCGCTGTGGAGGGTGTCACTGGCCAGGGCCCCTTGGCTGTCTGCTCTTTAAACATCAGGTGAAACTCTCCTGAGGAGTTTCCCAAAAGTCCTTTGTATCTCTTTTCCACCCTTAGATGGTATGTTTAAATAAAAGAGGCAGAAGGCAGGCTGCAGATAGCGTTACGGACGGTGCCTGGTTGTGGCCAGAAACAGATGGCCCCGCAGCGTGAGGGGAGCGAACGCCCACGCCCAGGGCAGAGCCCCAGCGGCACGCCGGGCACGTGCGGGGGGAGGCTGCGCGATGACAGGACTCGTCCTTCACTGCCTGCCACAGGCTGACTTACACAGCTCAGATCCCAAACTGGGCTCAAAAAAGATTTGTGGTGCCCAGTGAGCCCCAGGCAGGAGGTCGAACCGTGCGCAGTTGCTGCCTGCTAATCCCCTTCTCGTTTCAGGCACCGCCCTGTACAGCTGCCAACCCCATCCCACCAGAAGGTAAGCCGGAAAGCCCGCACTACGTTCTGCTGCGGGCTGGAGATGGCCTCAAAGGAATCATCAGTAGGAAAGTGGGGGTTTGGTGGCTTGGTTTGGCTCTCGTAGTGGGAAAAACGAAGGACCTTGTCAGACCTAGCTTGTCTCTGATGCCGTTTGATTGCCCCGTCACTTCTGTCGTGGTCTGTGGGCGGTAAGCAGGAGATCAGAGATGCTGTCTTCTGCTCCAGAAGAGGTTTGGTGTGTAGCAGAGCCTTGGAGAAGAACATTCAGGGGACTGAAGTGCTGGGATAGCAGGGTTTTCAGGGGTTTTCATCGGTTTCTCTGAAATGGGTTCGCCAGATCATCAGTGCAGGCGAGGTGAGGAAGGGAAGCGCTTGATCTCCGCAAAGAGGAGAGGCAGAAAACCGCCGTGAATTCGGTTCTGCAGTTGCTGCTGATCACATATCTGTCACGGAGCGAGTGGCAGCTGCGAGCTGGTAGCGAGGCTTTCTACGTGTCAGGACCCTGTCCCTCACGCGGGGCACAACCACGTAGGAAAATGACAACTGTGGGACAAATCCTGGGGCAGCTGTCACCGCGTCCTCCTGCGCGAGATGTCCAGGGCGAGGGCGACCTCACGGCAGCACTGAGAGCCTGCAGCTGTAGGGCCGGAGGAGGGACAAGAGCTGTCCTCCCACCTCCGTTAAAGCTGGGCAGGAATTGAAGTTAAACGTGTGAAGGCTTTGGAAGGAATCAGGCCTTGTTGCGGGGTGTGACTCAGAAGTGAGGTGGCCTTACCTTCCCGAGTCAGGTGAGCTGGCCCTGGCTGAGTCACGGCGCTGCTCCTCGCGGCCCGCTGAGTAAGGGTGACTTCTCGGGGACAACAGCGCACCCACACGCACCCGCAGGCCCTCCGCATTGCACAAGAACCTGTTGGGTGTGTGGCGGTGCCCCTGGGCTTGCTGCCGGGCTCCTGCTGGGACAGAGGACTAACCCCCCTACCCTTTTTTCTGCCCCTTACAGTGGACAAGTGGTTCTATTACCCGAAAAACTAAGGAGCGGGGATGGACGCTGAGCCAGCCGCGTTCCTCCAGCGGAGCCGCCCTGCCCAGTAGCCCAGAAACCTAGCTTCGGTGTCAACGAGCAGCCCCTGCCTCTAATTTATGCCGCCTAGAAGTGCCCCCAGCCCCGCTGCACGCCGTGTTGAGCGCAGGAGGGGCGGCTGGGAGGTTCAACGTCCCCCCCCAACCCACCACTTGTGTCCCCACAGCACCCGGTGGGGGGTGAGGCCGGCCCGGTACGCGTAGTGTGGGTGCTGGAAATAAAACTACTGAACCCTGGCCGCGCCTCGCTGCTTGCGTGGGGTGGGGGGAGACTGAACGGGGCCGGGGGCTGCGAAGGGGTTGGGGGGGCGGCGGCGGGGCTCGAACCCGCGGCCTTGGGGCGGGGGTGGGCGTGGTTTGAGGGGGTGGTGGGCGTGGTTTGGGGTGGGGGGGGCGGGGCCTGGTGATGAGTGGGTGGGGCCTGACGTCAAGCCCCAGGGCCGACGTGGGAGCCAGCGCGGCGGGCCGGAAGCGGCCGTGACGCCATTTCCGGCGGGGAGCTGGCGGCGGAGGAGGAGGCGGCGGCGGCGGAGCGGGGCCGGGGGCGGCCGGAGGTGGGCGGCGGGGCCTCGGGGGTGCTCGGGGGGCCCTTACGGCGCCCTTACGGCTCTTGTGGGGCCGTTCCGGTCCTTACGGGGCCGGCCCGGTCCTTAGGGGCCCCTCACGGTCCCAAGGGGGCCGGCCCGGTGCCCGGTAGGCCCGGCCCGGCGGCCGCGGGCCCGCCCCGCATCGTGCCGTGTGTGTGTGTTCCCGCAGGTGTCGGCCGGCAGCGATGTCGTTCCTGCTCGAGTGGCTGTACAACGGCTTCAGCAGCGTGCTGCAGTTCCTGGGTGAGGAAAAGCCGCCCCCGGAGCCCCGCCGCCGGGCCGCGGGAGCCGGGCCGGGGCGGGGCCCGGCCCCAAATCGGGGAGAAATGGGGTGCTGGGGGTTATCCTGAGGCGGGCACGGCCCGCTTGGCGCCTTGAGCTTTTTTCCTCGCTACCCTGCTGCTATCCCCTACGAGTTTAACGGTATAAACCCATAAATCTTCCGTGTTTGGGGGCAAAGATGTAAAATCCCCGTGTTTGGGGGCAACATGTCCGTGTTTAAGTACCTGATGTGGGCAAAAACTGATCTGCCCCCGCTGCGTGGGACGCTTCCCTGCATGCTCCCGCAAAAACTACACCTTACGTACAATGCTCGCGAAATGCCTGCAAAAACCCTCCCCAAATGCCAGGTGTCCTGGCAAAATGCAGGGCAGGGCCCGCCACTTTTTCCCCCTGGAAGCTGCCCCGGCCCTTTGGGATTGGGATTCGCGTTCCCCGTTCGTTCCCGCGCCGCTCGATGTGCGTGTCTCCGCTTCCTCGCAGGGCTGTACAAGAAGTCTGGCAAGCTCGTCTTCCTGGGCCTGGACAACGCCGGCAAAACCACCCTGCTGCACATGCTCAAGGACGACCGGCTGGGCCAGCACGTCCCCACGCTGCACCCAAGTACGTGGGGCGCCCGGGGGGGGGGGGCTTCCCTCAACGCTGCGGGGACGGCGGGTGGGGGGGGCGCGGCTGAAACCCGCCGGCGTCCCGTGCTGACGGGCGTTTGCCCCTCAGATACAAAGCCGAGAGGCGCAGAACTGCCGTGGTTCAGTGACCGCCACGAACCCGGCCTGGGGAGGGAGCAGGCTCCCAGCCACGTTTGGCTGGAAAGCCAAAAACCCCCAAAACCCTCTGGCTGTGGCGCCTTCTGTCTCCCTGAAGCTCACCCTTTTCTCTTCCTGCCTTTCAGCATCAGAGGAGCTGACGATCGCTGGGATGACCTTCACGACTTTTGACCTCGGTGGGCACGAGCAAGGTAGGCGCCGGCTCGCCGAGCAGGAGGCGCCGAGTGGGCTCAGCCCTCCCGTTTCCCCCCCAGATTCTCCTGCCCCCTTAAGAAAAACCTGCCGAAACATGATGCTGGAGAGTGTTAGCAATTAGCGCTGCCTAATTATTAGTTGCCTGGAAGTGCTTGTGGAGCTCTGTGTGGAAACAACCTCCTGGCTCCGGCTATTTCGGTGGCTGAACGCTCGGGCTTTATTCTGGCAGTTTGGGGAAAAAAAAAGGCTGCCAGCTCACGCTCCGCTGCCTGAAATATTTTTAGCCGTAGGAGACTCGGATGTCACGGGATTCTTCTTGGGAACAGTGGCTGAATTTTTATCTTTAGGCTTCAGCTTCTTGAATTCCCCCCCCCAAAAATCCCTGCTTGCTTTTTCGATGCGCACCTCGCAGCTGCTCCAAGCCCGGGCTTCCTCAGGGGCTCCGCGTGCGCCTCCCCCTCGCGTGCGCTGCCCCTGTCCGGCCGGAGGAGCCGGCGGCCGGCCAAGGAGCGCTGTCCCTGCGCGCTGTCCCTGTCCGTGTCCCCTGGGGGCACGCTCAGGGCGGTGTGGGTCGCTTGCCTTGCAGCCCGCCGCGTCTGGAAGAACTACCTGCCGGCCATCAACGGCATCGTCTTCCTGGTGGACTGCGCTGACCACTCCCGCCTCATGGAATCCAAAGTGGAGCTGAACGTAAGCTGGGCCGTTGTCTTCCTTCAGCCTCGAGCAGCTGAACTAGGCAAATCTGTTATTTTGGGGTGGAACTCGCGAGCCTCGCGCGTGGGACTCGCCCTCCCGGTGCGCCCCTCGCACCAGCGGTGCCCAGCGCCTGCTGCTGTGGGGGTCTCTTGCGCGGGGACTGAAGCAGGCCGGCTGCCCTCGCCGCGGGATCCTCTGAGCAGTGTTGGGAACGGCCCCCGTGTTCAGCTAGGGCTTCCTTCTGCCAGAGCTTTCGGGAAAAACCCAGCCCCGGGAGCGCTGTAGCCCCAGCAAATAACCCCTGTTGGGCATGGAGCTCAAAGCAGCATCGTCTGCAGCGGTGGGCGCTGCTTCTGCCTCTGCCTGACTTGTTTTTTGTTGCTCGCAGGCGCTCATGACAGACGAAACAATATCCAACGTGCCAATCCTCATCCTGGGCAACAAAATCGACAGGCCAGAGGCCATCAGCGAGGAGAAGCTGCGGGAGATCTTCGGGCTTTACGGACAGACCACGGGAAAGGTAGGGAGGGGAAGCAACGTGGGGACGAGGGCCCGAGGGTTGGCTGGCCGGGTGGCGGTGCCGCCCCGGGGCAGGATTTGAGAGCTCTGACCTCTGGCTGGGCTTCCGCAGGGCAACGTGCCACTGAAGGACCTGAACGCGCGCCCCATGGAGGTGTTCATGTGCAGCGTGCTGAAGCGGCAGGGCTACGGCGAGGGCTTCCGCTGGCTATCGCAGTACATTGACTGACGCGGAGCGCGGGGCTCCTCCGGACTGATCCCGTTCCCGGCTTCCCGCGGGCTTCCCGAGGCCGCGGCAAGCTTTCCAAACGCGGACTGGCATTGACCGAGAGACTCTCCGGGTTGGCGCCGCCCTGCCGCGCAGTGGTGACACGCAGCTCTTTGCCCCTGCCCGGCGGGGAGGCGGCGCGGCCCCGCGCCTCGGCCCTGCGGGAGCTCCCGGCCACCACCACCACGGGGCTGGCGGGGCCGGGGCCGTGCGCTGCCGCGCGCCGCGCCACCGGAAAAAAGAGCGAGATCTCACCACTGTGGTCAATTGACTTCACGAACACCGCGGAAAACAAAGCAATTATATTTTTTAAAGAAAGCGTTCGCGGAAACGGCGTCCCTTCTAACTTTGTAGTTTAACGTTCATCCCGTTTAGTCCAGAGTCCGTTTAGGGTTGGTTTTTCGTTTTCGTTTTCTTTTTTTTTTTTTTAAATATATTTAACGATATTATTTGGATCTTTCGCAAATCGCCGAACAAAGCATCATGGTGGTAGAAGCCCTCAGCAAAGCCAGCATCCGGGCCGTGAGCCGGGGGGCACCGTGGGGACGGCGGCCGAGCCGGCGCGACACAGCGCGGTTTGGTTTCCGGCGGGGAGGCGACAGCCGCCGAGCCCTTCTCGGTGCCCGCAGCACGGAGGCGTCTGACATTTGCGTATCGCAAGGTGGTTGATGTAGGCTTAAACCGGTTTCTTTTATATCCCTTTCTGTTGTTGTCGGTTCCACGGCTGTCTAGCGCTCACGTTCGGTTCAATAAAGACGTGTCCTTCTCCTCCAAAGGGCTGCGGAGCCTCCCTGCGGCCCGGCCGTGCGGGCGGCTGGGCGCGATGGTGCTAGCGCCCCAATCCATCCAGGCCCCTCGCCGCAGGAGCTTCGGCTGCAGATGTAGGACCTGGATGGACGGGAGTGGCGGAGCAGCACAGGACGGGGCAGACAGAGGCAGGTGAACGGGCTGGAGGCCGGGCTTGGTCCCTGAGCACCCCAAACCCTCCAGCTCCAAACCCCAGCGCGTTCTTTGGGGGCTGGCACCGTGCCCCCAGGAGAAGAGGCGGCAGCGGTGCTCCGCGGTGCGTCGCGCACCCCCTGCATCCCTCGCCCCGGCGCGGCGCTGCCGTAGCGCGGCTGCAGGGGGCGGCGGCTGCTCGCAGCACCCCGCGCACCCTCCTGCGCCACGTCGGCGCGCAGCACCGCACGCCGCTCCGCCTCGGGGCCGGGACACCGCCGGCACGCAGCACCAATGGTGGCGGGAGGCGGTGCCGCGCGTCACGCGGGGAGAGGCCGTGGGGGCTCGGGGCGGCCGCGCGGGGCCTCGCTCGCCCTGCATCTCTCCCGCGTCGCCCGCCGTGCCGGGGCCATGGCGGCCGAGCTGCCCTGCTGCGTGGTCGGCGTCGGCGACGGCCCCGAGCCCTGCAGCTGCAGCGGGGTCATCCTGTGCCGCGGCCCCGGGCTGGTGCTGTGCCACGCCGCCGTCTTCTCGCCCTTCCTGCAGCCCGGCCCGGAGGCCTGGTCCCGCCGCGAGGCCCTGCCGGCCTCCGTCCTGCCGCCCGGCCTCCGCATCCGCGTCCTGCGCGCCGCTCCCAAGCCTGGCGCCCGGCCCGCCCTGCAGGAGCACGAGGCCCAGCCCCTCGCCTTAACACGCTGCGAGGCCTTCGCCCAGGCACTCACAGGGCTGGCGGCGAGCTGGTGCGGCGGCGGGGAGGCCGAGAGGGAGGCCGAGAGGGAGGCCGAGAGGGAGGCCGAGAGGGAGGCCGCCGCCGTCCTGCCCTGGTTCGCTTGGCTGCGGGTGCCCGGCCTCGACGCGCCGGGCGGAGGCTGGACGCCCTGGTCCTCCGCCGGCGACCTCCGCAAGGGCGCGGCGCTGCTGGCCTGCGGCTCGCCCTTCGGCACCCTCTGCCCCGACCTCTTCCTCAACACCCTGAGCGGCGGCGTGCTGAGCAACGCGGCCGGCGAGGGCAACGCGCTGCTGCTGACGGACGCCCGCTGCCTGCCCGGCACCCAGGGCGGCGCCGTCCTCCTCGGCCCCGCGCCCTGCCGGCCCCGCGTGGTGGCCGTCATCGCCGCCACCTCCTGCGGCGCCGGGGGGCCGGGGCTGGCGCTGCTCTGCTCGCTGCACGCCGTCCTGCAGAGCAGCCGCAGCCTCCTGCGGCAGCTCGGGGGCGACCCCCCGGCCCCGCCGACCCCACTGGCGGCAGTGCCCGGAGCGGCGCCGCTGGGCTGCGTGGCGCTGGTGGAGAGCGGCGGCGCCTGGGGCTCGGGCACGCTGCTGGCCCCGCGCCTGCTGCTCACCTGCCGGCACGTGCTGCAGGCCGGCGCCACCACGCGCGTCACGCTGCGGCCCCCCGGCGCCCGGTGAGCACAGGCAGCGAGCCGAAGCGCCCGCTTCTGTCGTTACTCTTACCTTCGGGTCTCATTTTTGTTTGTTTTTCCCCCCCCCCCAAAACCCGTAACCCCGCTCGCAGGGCCGCCGTCCTGCGGGCTCGCCTGGTGTTCGCCGCGGCCGAGGCGTCCCCCTTCGACGTGGCCGTGCTGGAGCTGCAGGAGCGCGCCCCCGGCTTCCAGCCCCCCCGCCTGGCCTCCTCCTTCCAGCCCGGTAAGCACCAGGGGTATCCGGGGGGGGGGCCGTGCACCAAAGCCCGAGCTCACACCCCGCTGTCGCGCAGGGGAGGCGGTGCTGGCGCTGGGTTTCGGGGCGCTGGGCCGGGCGTGCGGCCCCTCGGTGACCGGGGGGGTGCTGTCGGCCGTGGTGGGGACCCCCCCCGGTCATGCTGCAGAGCACCTGCGCCGTGCACGCCGGCTCCAGCGGCGGCCCCCTCCTCGCCGCCAGCGACGGACGCCTCCTGGGTAAGCCCCCCCGCTTCCCCTCGTGTCCCTCCCCGGTCCCCTTTTGACCCGTGTCCTGTCACCCCCCCCTTGGTGACGTCTCGCCCCCTCCCCAACCAGGCATCGTGGCCAGCAACGCGCGGGACAACGCGGCGGGGGCCACCTACCCCCACCTCAACTTCTGCGTCCCCGTCACCCTGCTGCGGCCCCCCCTCGCCCGCTACCTCCGCACCGGGGACGCCGCCGCCTTCGCCCCGCTCGACGCGGGGGACGAGGGGGCGCGGGCAGCCTGGAGGCTGCAGCAGCGGCCCCCCAGCAAGCTGTGACCCCCCCCCCCCCCCCAAAAAAAAAAAGCAGGGGGCTGTTTCTATAAAGACTGTGACTCGAGCCCTGGCGTCCCCTGGTGCCCTCTGCAAGCAGGCTGGGGGGGATGAGGGCGCCCCCCCCCCAATGTGGGGAACCGCCTGAACCCCTCATTTGGGGAGGGGGCTTGGGGGGGGCTGCAGGAAGGGGCGGGCGCGCGTTGGACACAGCACGGGGCGTTTATTTCACAACACCGCAGCAGCGCGAGCACAGCACGGAGATGGGGGGGGGGCAGGTTGGGGGGGGCAGCTCAGGGTGGGGGGGCGTTTCCTTGGTTGTTTTTTTTTCTTTTTTTTCCTTTTTCCCCACTTTTTTGTCCCAATTTTCATTTATTAGTGCACTTTTTGACCCCGCTAGGTTCTACCCCCCCCCC